>JASAMX010013506.1:0-33363 GCA_030248175.1 Microlaimidae sp. YZB2_3 | reverse complement strand
TATTGCTAATTTTAAAAATATAATCGTGCCCAGCAGCAGCGGCGGTGGCTAAGAGTTAAATTATCACCGCTTGCTTTAATCAGCATGTCTGACACTCCCATCAGTCCAGTGGTCGTCACATTTCCTGCGGGAGGGGTCCACGGAAGAATACGCGCAACCGCACCGCTTCGCTCATTTTTGGAGCTTCGGTACGTACATATAAATCTTTCTGGGAAGCATAAAAATCACTTAAGAAAGCGAAAACTCTGATTATTTTTTTCCTTACAACGGACAGTTGAATATTTTGTCAAATTTTAAGTAACCTTTACCAAAGGACAGTATGAAACTCTCAGACTACACTTAAATTTAAATTCAAGTGTAAAACGGTCAAAAATGAGAAAATTGAAAGTAACAGGTACGAAACGAGTACGATATTAGAGATTTCTACGCTATAAATACTGAATAAAACACGTCGATTTTCCCCCTGAAGATTCTCGATTTTTGCAACTTTTAAAAGTGATTTTAAAGACGATTTTTTAATAACATGAAGCAAGGCAAGATAAGATTTTGGGGTACAGCGTACACAATTTTTACCGTTAATTTTTTTTTTTATAAAACCGTGTAATTTTGTATTAGAACGATTTGTGAAGTCTGGAGAATTAAAAAAATTTTACAAAAAAATTATAAATTCAGTCAAATGCAAGGGGGAGGCGGTATTCAGGGGGCGGCCGCCCCCCCCCCCGAAACGGTCGAGCAGGGGGAAAGAGGGAGTAGCGGTTGGGCGGGGCGGCCGCCCCCCCCCCCCAAAATAGTCGCTAGATAATAAATCTGTGGGGTTTTCAGAGGCTAAAAAATCAAAATTTTTCAGCGCCTCGCTAATTGTCTTGGCGCCAAACTATAAAATCAATTTCTCAGTTCCCAATTGTACCCTAAAAAAGAGCCTCCCCCAAAAAAATTTTCTATAATATACATATATCTCGCTATTTATCTTGCCTAATGTGAATGTTGATATTACAAAGTTGTAATACTAATATTTTTTATAAGTAATAAGATACTACATAGAAAGAAAAGCAAACAATCATATTGGTTGATTTATGTACCTCCCCTCTCTAAATTTTCCAGCCACCTATGATAGCCTTGATTGGCTCGGGATTTTTTTTCATATAGGTAGGTAGGTTCCCAAAACATTGAGTCAAGATGCTGGTCATGCTGTTTGGGGGTTTAGAAATGTGGGTGTAGCAAAGAGGAGACTCGAAAGGTCTCTAAAATCTCTTCCTTTTTTTGTGAAATTTAGCATCTCTGCCAATGTGTGCCTAATGTAATTTGTAACAAAGAAACATATTTTTATTGCTAAAAAAAATTTAGATAATAGGTTATTAAGCCAAAAACAGTGTATTATACAGCTTTATCTGCACGTTTCTCCCTGCTTTTTAAATGTTTTAAAAAAAATTAAAGGGGGGTCTCCGCCCCCCCCCCCCCAAAATTTCGGGGGGGGGGGGGCGGCCTCCGAATTTTTTTTTGTACACACCCCGCCGCCCCCCAAACGGACAAAAAATCCACAACTCTGGCCTATGCATCACTGGTTAAATGACCCCCGAAAATTATAAGACACATTTGTTTTTTGCTTCAAATGCTAATTTAAACTTATTTTCAATCAGATTTATTTTTAAGCCTAATTAAAAATCTAAAAATTATGCTAATATTGTATTATTAGGCATTTTTTCATCTTTTTTTTTATATTTTAATTTTCACTACTGTATTTTAAGAACTTTTAAGCAGTTGCTATACAAATCTCGGTGATGACCTTAAAAAAAATAAAAAATATTTTATACAACCATCATACTCGGCAATCTATGAAATATTTATTTATGCTTTAAATTTATGATTAAGCACTATTAAAATTTTTTCTTAAAAGCAGAAATCGGTATGTAACTTCAAAAAAGGTCATTTTTTTGGCTATAAAACACCCATTTGTCTTTTTAAAGGGTAGTTTAATCACTTTTTAATTCCAAAATTGGAGATCTCAAAAAAAGGTTAGTATTTGACTTAGAAACAAATTTTTTATTTATGTTGGAATTTTTAAACTGGTTTTGGTAATGCGTTTAGTACTCGTAAGAAGTTACAACCCAACTCGAGCTTGCCCTCCGCCTCCCGACTCAAAAATAAAAGAAAATGCATTATTATTCGGTGATAATTAAATGTTGATATGAAGCACACTCACCGGAAGCTAGGGAAGCGTCTCTACCATAGGAAAATCTCGGAGAAGTGCCGATCCTCAGAGCCGGAAAATTTTGGACCCTTCCCTAGAAAACTTCAGGGGGCCCCCCTCCCCATAATAAAAGTCGGAGAGCGGTCTGGCTCACGCCTAGCGAGCCTGACCTCCCTCCCCCCCTCCGACCAATTTGGAAGATATTTTTTCTTATTTACTGTCAAAAATACGGTTTTTTGAGGCCAAAAAGAGCTATCGAAATACTTTTTGAGGCCTAAATAGGCTGTTTTAATACATAAAATTCAATATTAATACCTAGAAAAAACACTTAAATTATTGAGTTAAAAAAATTTCGCTGAAAAAATTGCACCCCTCCCGGACCCCCCCCCCCCCTAAATTTGAAATCTCGCACCCGGGGGTCGACCCCCCTAAACCCTCAGGGGGTCCCCGAGACCCTGGACCGGCGCGCCTGAAAATTTTGGCCTTTCCACCCGGGAGCGGACCCGGAGGGGCCGGACCAAAACACTATGGTCTTTTACTCCGGTTAGTAATGCTCAGTTTCAAAACTAAGGGGTGGGGATGGACCCCCCCCATAAAGCGGGCAAACTTCCCGAACTGCAGGGAAAGGGGGACCTCAAATATCTTTAATTTAATGGGACTCGCCCAATTTTAGGCGCGGGGTGTCCTATGTTCGGCTTTACTCTGAAAACTTTTTTTGGGGGGTGTCGGAGCCTCGCCGTGGCCACCTTGCCCTCCAACCTCACTCTGACGCATAGGTGGAGATAACTTTTACCACTTGTTTATTTACCACTTGACCTCATTCAGACTGCCTTTCGAATTTGTACCCGGTACATGATCAAGGTATGCCTGATTTGTACACCAAAAATTTTGAGGAGGGGCGTCCTAAAAATTGGCATTTTGAGGGTAAACACCTCAAATACCCCAGTTTCGTTTTCAGAACTGAAATCGATTCGGGGGAGGGGTTGCCAGAGTAATCGGGATTTTTAAGAGGAGTTATAGTATAGTATAACCCCCGTCCAACCCCCCCCTGCCCACCTAATTTACAATACTACTTTTTCTTGGCTTTCAAGAGGGAATTGGCAATTGGGACACAAGTTTAAATTCAGAGGCCTCTCCCATTGGGCGTGCCCAATCCGGAGGGCAGGCGGTCGGGCGGGTAACCATTAACCCTTAAGCATAGCTGGGCACGGGATTTGGGGGATAATTATCCCCAATTTTGGGGAGGGGGATTCCCAAAATTTTTTCAAGGGGTATACCTAAAATACCCCAGCTTTAGTACTGGTACCCCCCAAATTCAGGGGTGTCCGGTAAGCTTGAATTTTAGGCCTGTCGGCTACAAATCAGGATTTTTCGGGGGGTATACGGAAATAAACCAATCCGAAACCCCCACCCGCCGCCCATGCCCGAGGGCACGGTCTGAGAGCGCCAGCTGAAGAGGCCGAGGTCAGAGGTCGGGAGAGCTTCCAGCGGAAGTTAGGCAGAGCCCGTTATTGTCGCGCTCGCAGAACGCCCCCCAGGGGAGAAAATTTTTAATTTAATACGCTAAAAAACACGAGAAATTTTAATTTTTCTTTTACATTTAAAATATGTGTCTTTTTAAACGTTAAATAGTATGTTATGTATGCCTTAACTATTGAAAAACAGCATAATCAAATCGAAAAAACTAAGCACAAATTCTCAATTTAAAAAAAAATAGCCACGAAGCGGAGAAAATTTGGTTTGTTGACTATTAAATGCTTTTGGACAAACACCATTAGAAAGTTTCCGTATTAATATTAAAAAGAAAAAAATCTCCCAAAAACAAGGAACAAAATCCGGCTTTCCTTCTTTCGTCGGATTTTTCGGGGAGACCCCGGCGCCCCGCCCCCCCCCCCCCCCCCTCTGAGCAGCACCACGGGGGTCCGATGTCTCCGAAAGTAAATAAAACATTTTAAAACTATTTATTGTTGTCTTAAAATGATAATAATTTAAGGGGAAGGTTTACACTTCTGAGTTGCAAACTTCACATTAATAGCTTAGCTTCTTTGGAACAATTTACTATAGCTACGCAGAACTCAAAACGTTACGCCTAATATACTAGGTACATGTTCATATCCTGCAAGTGCGATTAAAAATAGTGGATTGTATATTTTTATCTTTCCATGTCAAAAAAGCAGCTGTTTTCCATGTCAATTTCAGGGAGATTTGGGCTAAAAAAGAAACTCTATTTTACAGATTTGGTGCGGTTGTTTCCACAGAGCACGAAGGAGCTGTCTAATTATTCGATGCCCGCTCCCAAACGTCATGGGAAAAGCTTAGAGCTAATATGGAGCCCTACTGCAAGGTAAAAATCACCTTCAATTTTCAATTTATTTTTCTTCTAAATTTTGTCACCGCAATCCGCTTTGTGCAACATTTTTCAATTAATTGTATTATCAATTAAAACCATACGGAAATTACACTAATGTATGAAACATGCGAAAACAAAACGTACAAAAACAACCGTTTATTAGTAAAACAATATCGAATTAATTAACAACTTTTTCAAACTACAATTCAAAACTACAAAAACATTTTAAAAGAGAACAAAGACTGTTTGTTTTATTATAAACACATTAATCCTATCACGAAATTACCTCTTGATTAAAAATAAATTACTGTAAAGTCATACCTCCGGCAGGGCCGCACTGGTTTCATCGGGCAATTCCAAAGCGGGGAGAACGTGGGCCAGGAGGGAGAAAGAAAAAAAAGAGAAAAAAGAAAGGAAAAAAGAACAAAAAAACCGAAATTCAGGTAAAAAATATTACTTAAAAATACATTGAAAACTAAACTGCAAAAAAAAGTTGCGATGATGACGTTATTATAGGTCAAAAACGGCGTCATAATTTTAGGATAGTTATTTCATTTTTTGGCGGGGGGGGGGGCAGGAGAACGGGGGGGCCTCTAGTTAAGCGGGGGGGGGGGCGAACGTGCACAGGTCTTAAAAATTATATACAGAACAGTTTATATTACAACACAGCATACTCTTGTTGTAATTCTATTTTTGTGAGCGCTTTAAAATAAGGATATCCATTGGAACAACCTGGAAGTACGTCAAAACGAACTCGCCAGTTTGAGCTCTCCGCACCACGTGGTCGGCGGGTTACTCATATCAGTGAGCCTAAGTAAGTGAGTGAGTAAGTACGTAAATAAGTAACTTCCTCAGTCTCTGGTGCCAAGGAAAAGCGTTAGGAAGCTTTTGGCTTTTTTTGTGCTTTTTGAACGCTTTTTTTGGGGGGGGGGGGGGGGGATCCGGGCCTGTCAGGTATTTCGAAGGGAGGGGGTCAGACTGTAGAAATATGAAAACAGGCACAGAAATGCGGGCGAGCCGCTGAATCTGGGAATTCGCGCAGCCTGGCAACGCGAAAGTGCAACGCCGGGGTCCCGGGTCGCGCCCCCACCTAGGCGAAATTTCGATTAGAATCAAAATAATAAATTGGGCTTGAAAATAATTATTACATATGCCAAAATAGGGTAGGGTAACCCCGCAGCCTCAAAATTTTGGGTCGTCAGGGGGCCCCTCTCCCCAAATTTTAAAATTTTTTACCCCTGACCCCATATTTGAAATCTGACCCCCTAATCTTTTGAGAAAATTTTAAAGTATTTTTTTGATTTTAATTTTTTCTCAAAAAAATTTCTTACTTTTTAACACAAATTTTTCGATTCCTTTTTTTTTTACCTAAATATCGCTTTTTATTCAAGAAAATGTAGTATTATCTCACAAAAAAACTATTATTAATATTTTAATGGTTAAAAAGTATTTTGTTTCGGAAATCGGGACCCCACCTACCTCGTTTTAAATCTTTTATGGGTCGCCTCGAATAAAGCTAGGAGGGTTCGACCCCCCCCTAGGACCCCTCTTGAGATTTTAAAATGTCGTTTACCGGGGAGCAAAAAACACCCCTCCCCCAGCCTTTTCTTCCGAACTTGTGTTCATCTATGCCTATTTACATTAAAATCAAGGCAGGTATCAGGTAGAATCTATTTTTAGCCCAAAAAAGAAGGTAGGAAGAAGCAGGGGTCATGATGGTTAGCTACCTTCCCTTTTACCTTCCCCCAGAACACTGGCACCGGAATTTTAAATTTTGCCTGGAACCAGAACTGCCCATCACTAATATTTTTTGTTATTATAACTTCAACCATACTTATGCCCAAATTTAAAGACATTAGGCAATAGATATAGTTTTGTTATATACAATTTTAGCGCCAAACTTATTTTGAAGATCAGACAAAATTGTATAGAATTTAGGTAAAAAACAAAAGTAAAATGCATGTTCACGCAATCACGAAGGGACGATCTTTAAGCAATTTTTAGCACATATTTAAAAAAATTTCGCCAGATTTTCAAAAAAACGGGCGGCCCAGATTTTCAAATTTCGCCTCCGGTCTCCCCAGACCATCCCCTATGCCAGGGGGGAGCAGGGGGGCCATACCCCCCTTTTCTGGGTTGGTCGGGATAAAAATTTAGGGAGGAGGTGGGTCCAGGGATGGGGGAAGGTAAAAGGGAAGGTAACCCATCATGACCCCTGCTTCTTCCTACCTCCTTTTTTGGGCTAAAAATAGATTCTACCTGATTACCTGCCTTGAATTTAATGTAAATAGGCATAGATGAACACGGTCAAAAAGCTAGGGGGGGGGGTGGTTACTCCCGGTAAACGACATTTTAAAATCTAGGAGGGGGGTCCTAGGGGGGTCGAACCCTCCTAGCTTTCTAGGAGGGTCGACCCGGGGTGAAAGATTTTAAAACCTAGAGGGGGGTCAGGTGGGGTCCGATTTCCGAAACAAAATACTTTTTAACCATTAAATATTTAATAATAGTTTTTTTATGAGATAATACTACATTTTCTTGAATAAAAAGCGATATTTAGGTAAAAAAAAGGATGTAAAAACATGAATTTGTGTTAAAAATTCAAGTTTTTGCAAGAAAATTTAAAATAAAAAATACTTAAAATTTTCTCGAGGGTAGGGGGATCAGATTTCAAAATCTATAGGGGGGTCAGGGGTAAAAAATTTTAAAATTTGGGGGGAGGGGGGCCCCCTGGTTTTTTGGGGCCCAAAATTTTGAGGCTAGGGGGGTAGACCTTACCCTACCCCTCTTTGTTCATCTATGTAATAGGTATTTTTGAGCCCGATTTTGCTTATTTTTAATTCTAAATCAAAAAATTTCGCCTCCGGCGGCTGGGGGCACAACCCCCGGACCCCCGGCGTACACTTCGCGTCCACCTGGGACCGCTGCGCGGTCCCAAATTCGGCGCTTCGCGCCGCATTTATATCCTGTTTTCATATTTCTACAGTCTGACCCCCTCCTTTCGAAAATCCTGGCACAGGCCCTGCCCCAGATCCCCCCCCCCAAAAAAAAGCGTTAGGAAAAAAGCGGCCAAAAAAAGCCAAAAAAGCTTCCTAACGCTTTGTTGGCCCGCCAAAAACGTTAGGAAGTTACTTATTTACGTACTTACTCACTCACTTACTTAGGCTTAGGCTGATATATAATAATAACCCGCGGCCCACGTCCGCCGGAATCAATAAAACTGGCAATATAAGAGTTGGTTTAAACATACTTTAGGTTGTTCCAAATTGATAGCATTTAGGTTTTATTTTAGAGCACTCACAAAAATAAATTCAACAACAAGAGTTATATCTGTGTTGTAATATAAACTATTCTGTATATAACTTTACAGACCTGTGCACGGTCTGCAAATGCCCCCCCCCCCGCTTTATTGGAGGACCCCCCGTTTTATTGTCCCCCGCCAAAAAATGAAATAGTATCCTAAAATTATGACGCCGTTTTTGACCTATGATGACGTCATCATCGCAACTTTTTTGCAGTTTTTAGCCTATTTCAATGTATTTTAAGTCATATTTTTACCTGAATTTTGGTTTTTTGTCCCTTTTTCCCTTCTTTTTTTTTCTTTTTTTCCTCCGGCCCCCCTCCGTTTGATTGCCTCCCCCGTTTCAAAAAAGTTTCCCCCCTTTTTGAAATTGCCCCCCGCAGTAAAACCCCAGGGGGGCACGGGCAGTGCAGAGGTCTGTCTTTACAGTAATTTATTTTCATATCAAATCAAGAGTAATTTCGTGATAGGATTAATGTGTTTATAGCAATAAAACAAACAGTCTTTGTTCTCTTTTAAAATGTTTTTGTAGTTTTGAATTGTAGTTGGAAAAGTTGTTGACGCGTAAATGGTCGTCTTGTTTTACTAATAAACGGTTGTTTTTGTACGTTTTGTTTTCGCATGTTTTCGCATACATTAGTGTAATTTCCGTATGGTTTAATTGATAATACAATTAATTGAAAAGATGTTGCACAAAGCGGATTGCGGTGACAAAACTTAAAGAAAATAAATTGAAAATTGAAGGTGATTTTTACCTTGCAGTAGGGCTCCATATTAGCTCTAAGCTTTTCCATAGACATTTGGGAGCGGGCATAGCCAATAAAGTAAACAGCTTTCGGCAAGAGATTGTCTCTGAACAACCACCAAACTGTGGGATAGATTTTCTTTTTAGCCAAATCTCCCTGAAATTGACATAATACAGCTACTTTTTGACATGAAAGATAAAAATATAAATCCACTATTTTTTAATCACAGTTAGGATAAACATGTACCGAGTATATTAGGCGTTGCGTGCAACTGGGTCTGGGTGGCTACCTAGCGTAAATTGTTCCAAGAACTAGAGTTGAGTGTGAAGTTTGACTAGAAGTGTGACCTTCCTTTAAATTATTATCATTTAAAAACAACAATAAATAGTTTAAAATGTTTTACTACTTCGGACATCGGACCCCCGGTGGTGTGTCCAGAGGGGGGGGGGGCGGGCGGGGCGGCCGCCACTCTCGACTCTCCCCCCGAAATCCGACGAAGGAAGCCGGATTTTGTTCCTTGTTTTTTTTGGAGAGTTTTTTTTTCTTTAATATTAATACAGAAACTTTCTTGGTGTCTTCCAAAAGCATATTAATAGTCAACAAACCAAATTTTCTCCGCTTCGTGGGTATTTTTTTTAAATTGAGAATTTATCTTAGTTTTTCGATTTGATTATGCTGTTCAATAGTTAAGGCATACATAACATATTATTAACGTTTAAAACACATGTTTTAAATGTAAAAGAATTAAAATTTCTAGTGTTTTTAGCGTATTAAATTAAAAATTTTCTCCCCTGGGGGGCATTCTGCCCCCCAGACAACCCTGACAAGGGGCTCTGCCCCTTAACCCCGCTGGAAGCTCTCGCCCCCGAGACCCCCTATTCCTAGGGGGCTGGCACTCCTCAGACCAGACCTCCCTTCAGGGCATAGGTGGGCAGGGGATGGGGGTTGGGTGGTTATACGTATACCCCCCAAAAATCCTGATTATAGCCGACAGCCCCCTAAAATTTGAGGGTACCCCGGACACCCCCCTAAAATTTGGGGGTACCAGTACTAAAAATGGGGTATTTTAGGTATACCCTTGAAAAAATTTTGGGGAATCCCCCTCCCCCAATTTCGGGGATCAGGTATACCCCCCAAATCCGGGAGACTGCCCACCTATGCTTAAGGGTTAATAATTACCCCGCCCAGACCGCCCCCCCCAGAAATGAAATCCTGGGCACGCCAATGGGACAGCCTCTGAATTTAAACTTTATTCATCCCGAGCCAATTCCCCCTTGAAAGCCAAGAGAGATCGTATTGTAAAGCATAGGTGGGCAGGGGGGGTTGGACGGGGGTTATACTATACTATAACTCCTCTTAAAAATCCCGATTACTCTGGCAACCCCTCCCCCAATAATTTGGGGGTCCCAGTACTAAAAACGAAACTGGGGTATTTGAGGTGTTTACCTCAAGTGCCAATTTTAGGACACCCCCCTCCTCAAATTTTGGGTGTCGACTGTCGGGCATACCTAATAATATACCCAGGTATACCTCAAAACCGGACGGCTGTCAAGTGAGGTCAAGTGGTAAAGTGTGCAAGTGGTAAAAGTATATCCACCTATGGTCAAGTGAGGTTGGAGGGCAGAGTGGTTATCCCACCACGGCTTAAAAGTCCCGACACCCCCCAAAAAAAGTTTTGGGGGTACACCGGACGCGGACACCCACCTAAAATATGTGACGGGAGGTCCAAGTACTAAATTAAAGATATTTGAGGTCCCTTTCCTACAGTTCAGGAAGTTGCCCACTTATGGGGGGGGTCCGTCCCCACCCCCTTAGTTTTGAACTGACATTTACTAACCGGAGTAAAGACCATAGGTGTTTTTGGTCGGGTCCGCTAGGGGGGTCCACTCGTTGGGGGGGGGGGGGGGGGGGGGGGGGGGGGGGGGGGGGGGGGGGTTTGTTTGTTGTTGGTGGGGGGGGTGGGTGGGGGGGGGGGGGGGGGGGGGGGTTGTCCCTGGGTTTGTGGGGGGGGGGGTGTGTGGGGTTTTTTGGGGGGGTCGGGGTGTTTTTTTTGAGGGGGGTGTCGGGTATTTTTTTATTAATTTTTTATTTGTTTTTTGATTTTTTGTTTGTTGGGGGGGTGTATGTTGGGGGGGGGTGGGTTAGGGTGTGGGGGGGTTGGCTGGGGGGGATAGTCTCGAGGTGGGGGGGGGGGGTGACCCCCCCCCCCTTCGGTGCTTCCCCCGGTGGCAGGCCAAAATTTTGTAGGGCGCCGGTCCAGGGGGGTCCGGACCCCCTGGCTTTTTAGGGGGGGTCGACCCCGGGTGCGAGATTTCAAATTTAGGGGGGGGGAGTCCGGAGGGTCCAATTTTTTAGCAAAATTTTTTTAACTCAATAATTTAAGTGTTTTTAGGTCTAATATTGAATTTTATGTATTAAAACAGCCTATTTAGGCCTAAAAAGTGTATTTAAACACTGTTTTCAACTAAAAAACCGTGTTTTTGACAGTAAATAAAAAAATATACTTCCAAATTGGTCGGGAGGGGGGGAGGGAGGTCAGCCTCGCTAGGGGGCGTCAGGCCGGACCGCTCTCGAGCTTTGTGGGGGAGGGGGGCCCCCTGAATTTTTCTAGAGGAGGTCCAAAATTTTGGCTCTGGGGGGTGGACTCCTCTGTCCCCCCCCCAAAAAACACCTATGGTAAAGACCCTTCCCTAGCTTCGGTGACTGTGTCATATCAACGTTGATATCGCCGATTGATAATCATTTTCTTTTATTTTGAGTGGAGGCGGAGGGTAACTCATTAGATTGTAACGTTTTACAAGTACTAAACGCGTACCCAAAACCAGTTTAAAAATTCCAACATAAATAAAAAATTTGTTTCTAGGTCAATTCTGACCTTTTTTTGAGATCTCAATTTTGGAATTAAAAAGTGATTAAACTACCCTTTAAAAAATAAATGGGGTTTTATAGCCAAAAAATGACCTTTTTTGAAGTTACATACAATTTATGCTGTTAAGAAAAAATTTTAATAGTGCTTAATCATAAATTTAAAGCATAAATAAATATTTCATAGATTGCCGAGTCTGGTGGTTCTATAAAATATTTTTATTTTTTTTCTGGTCCTCACCAATTTTGTATAGCAACTGCTTAAAAAGTTCTTAAAATTCAGTCGTGAAAAAAAATTAAAATATAAAAAAAAGAATAAAAAAATGCCTCATAATACATTTTAGCGTGATTTTTAGATTTTGATTAGGCTTAAAAATAAATCTGATTGAAAATAAGTTTAAATTAGCATTTGAAGCAAAAACAAATGTTTTCTATATTTTTGGGGGTCCATTTGACCAGTGACGTAGCCAGAGTTGTGGATTTGTTGCCATTTTGGGGGGCGGCGGATTGTAGTACAAAAAAAAATTTCGGAGGCCGCCCCCCCCCCCCGAAATTTTGGGGGAGGGGGGCGGAGCCCCCCTTTAATTTTTTAAAACGTTAAAAAAGCAGGGATAAACGTAGATAAAGCTGTATAATACACTGTTTTTGGCTTAATAACCTATTATCTAATGTTTTTAGCAATAAAAACATGTTTTCTTTGTTACAAATTACATTAGCACACATTGGCAGAGCCTGGATTTCACAAAAAAGGAATTTAGAGACCTTTCAGACCCCTTTGCTACACCCACATTGTAAACCAAAGCACATGAGCAGCATCTTGACTCCATGTTATTTAGGGTACCTACCTACCTATATGAAAAAAATCCGAGCCAATGCTATAGGTGGCTGGAAAATTTAGGAGGGGGAGGTACATAAATCAACCAATATGATTGTTTGTTTTGCTTTCTATGTAGTATTTATTACTTATAAAAAATATTGTACTAACTTTGTAATAACATTAGCATTAGGCAAGATAAATAGCGAGATATATGTATATTATAGAAAATTTTTTTTGGGGGGAAAGTTTTTTTAGGGGTCAATTGGGGAACTAAAATTATTTTATAGTTTGGCGCCGAGCGATTAGCGAGGCGCTGGAAAATTTTGATTTTTTAGCCTCTGAAAACCCCCAGATTTTACTATCTAGCGACTATTTGGGGGGGCGGCCGCCCCCCCGCCCAACCACTATCCCTATTTTTCCCCCTGTCCGACCGTTTCGGGGGGGGGGGGGCGGCCGCCCTCCCCCCCTGGATACGTCCCTGCATTTGACTGAATTTATAATTTTTTTGTAAATTTTTAGATTCTCCAGACTTCCAGCAATGTTAAAACAAAGTTTCTAATTGAATTACGCGGTTTATCAAAAAAAAAAATTAACGGTAAAAATTGTGTACGTGTACCCAAAATATTATATTTTTTGCCTTGCTTCATGTTATTAAAAATCGTGTTTTAATCACTTTTAAAAGTTTAAAATCGAGATCTTCAGGGAAAAATCGATTTAAAAACATGTTTTTATTCAGTATTTGTAGCGTAGAAATCTCTAATCGATTTTTGGTACTCGTTTAGTACCTGTACCTTTAAATTTATTTTTGACCGTTTTCACACTTAAAATGCAAAATTTTAAATTTAAGTGTAGTCTAAAAGTTTCATACTGTCCTTTGGTAAAGGTTACTTAAAATTACAACAAATCTTTCAACTGTCCGTTGTAAGGAAAAAATAATCAAGTTTTTCACTTTCTTAAGTGATTTTTATGCTTCCCAGAAAGATTTATATGTACGTACCGAAGCTCCAAAAATGACGAAGGCGTGCGGTTGCTCGTATTCTTCCGTGAACCCCTCCCGCAGAAAATTGACGACCACTGGACTGATGGGAGTGTCAGACATGCTGATTAAAGCAAGCGGTGATAAGTTAACTCTTAGCCACAGCCACTGCTGCTGAGCAGGCAATTATATTTTTAAGTAATATTATCATCATTATTATAAATTTTAAAAATATACCCCAGAAATTATTTTTTAAATTAAGAAATTATTCTAATTCTTACCAATCTAGAGGGCGTAGAACGGTAATACCAGTATTAAAATTTAGGTTTTTTCGTATTTGAAATAATGTGTCTTATATTAAACAAAAATTAAAAAATATAAACGGGTATAGTCGATAAAATCAAAACATTTTTAATTTCTGCAATTAATTTTGCCATTTTTTTATTGTTAAGGTGTTAACATTTAATCCCAAATGTAATAAATCGTTTATTTGGTATTGAAGCATATAATTGATAACGCATCACCTTAGCCGATACATGGGGTGGTTCTGGGGCTGATAATAGGCAACAGTCGTATTGTGATAAAGTAAAACACTGAGTTTTTTTGATGTCGACGCCACTAAAATAATTCGTTTTTTATGATTTTTATCAAGTCGCGATTGAAAAACAGAATACACACATAGTTCGCCGCCACGGGGTCAATCAGTTTTTTCTGCGCGATAAAAAAATTTCGTAACTTTAAAACAACTTTCTAAGATAACATAACATTTATACAAAAACGATTACGCAACCCTATAGTTTTGTTTTGCTCGGTAGAACCAAGGTATAGCAATGTCACTCTCTGAAGTTTATACGAAAATAGCGAGGTTTGTTAGGCTGTTCACTTACGACGTTAAATATATCACTATCAGCGACTTTAACAATGAAATGGAAATAATCATTGTATTCAATGGGGAACCTTTATCCGTACTGTTGGACGTTGAGTTGACGTTTGTTTTCGCTCTGCTGGCGTATAACGTGGATTGTCCATTGCATAATATGGTTATGATGGAAGATAGAAGAATCGTACAACAACAACAAAACCTTTATAAATAATAAAAAACAATACTGGTGTGGCTCCTATCCGGATTTTATTTACCTTGTCATGGTTTAAGGAGGTACCATATCAAAGTATTTTACGTTGCTAAAAAAGCAAAAAAAAAAAAACAAAAAAAATGCAGGAGCAGCAATACCTATTTTGGGTATTGGCTATTGGGTAATTAAAAAATAATATAAATTACAGTAATGACTAAAATAATTGTACGTTTTTACAATTTAAATCCCAATATAGATGAGCTTGTTATATACAGAAGAAACAAAAATTAATGCAACATTAATTATATAAAATATTTTATTTAATTTTTATAAAAATACACAATAATAATAATTCATATAGCTGTAGAAAAAAGTAATAACAAACAAAAAATGAAGTGCGGAAAAAACTAGATTTGGGGCAAAAATATGTAATTAAATCCTGTATTACTAGTTCTTTTAAAATTCGACAACTTTAAAAAATTAAATGTTTTTTTTACAATTGTCAAAGCTAAATACCGACAAAATTCACAATATTTTTTCAAAAAAAAAACACATTTGATACGGTTAAAACCAAAACAAGAAATATAAAATAAAATAATCTAGTCTTCGTCTAAATCTAGGTTAATTTTGTCTTTAAATTTTCCATACAAAGCTACTTTTAATTCACCCATTTCTTCCTTAATTTCTGTTTCTTTAGATGCAAAGTCCTTAATTTCTTTTTCAATTTTTTCTTTCCGTTCTTCTATTTTAGTCTAATTTAAGCGGTTTACCTCAAATCATTAAGTTTGAAACATTATGCTCCTGTAGCTTTGTTTGATTAAATCGGAAAAAAACCCAAAGCTTTTTTTTTCAAAGAGGACTTACTTAATATTCAAATTTCTTTTGGTACGGGGTCTTAAGAGCCGCAGGTAGGGAACTTGGAGTCATCGAAAATTTTGGACTTTTTTTAGGATTCGCTTCGATATAGGTTTTGGCAATTTTTATTTTCGTCTCCAAGCTCCCGTGACTCCATCGACATCGATCCATTTCTATTAGCAGCTTTTAATATTAATATTGTTCTTTATTTTATTTTTTTCTCTTTGTTCTTTTAGTTTATTTACTTATTTATGTTAAATTTTTGCTCTTTGCGTTTTGTAACTTTTCTAGTTTTTTTTATTTTACTATTTTTTTGTTTTTGTTTGTGTAGAAATCTCAATCTCCTCATATAAAATGGGAACTCATCCTCATGCTCTTTCTTTAAATCCTTTAACAAAGTTGTCCTTAGTGTTTTTATTAACGGTTGGGTGAGGACCATAGGTGAGAAAGGGGGGGGGGGTAGGGTGGAGTCCACCCCCCCCCATAGTCTCGAAATTTTGGGACCTTCCCCTAGACAAAAATCTAGGGCCCCCCCCCCCCAAATTTACGAATTTTTTACCCCTGACCCCCTCTAGATTTTGAAATCTGACCCCCCCCCCTCGGGAAAATTTTAGGTACCTTTTTTATACTAAATTTTCTTCCAAAAACGTGAATTTTCATCACATATTCATGCTTTTACACCCTTTTTATACATGAATATGGCTTTTTATTCAATAAAATGTAGCATTATCCTATAAAAAGCACAATTATTAAAGTTATTATGGTTTAAACCCCCGCCCAATCACTATCCTTATTTTTCCCCCTGTTCAACCGTTTCAGGGTGGGCGGCCGCCCCCCCCCCCGGCTACGTCCCTGCAACTTGCCCATGTATGCCCTTAAATGTGTCAAATGGAACAGTCTTGCAACAAATGGGGAACTCAATTTTAGTTTCAATGGACGTGAAAAGGAGGCGGTTAAGATGGTTTGGCCATTTTCTCCGTATGGACAGCAACCGTCTAGCTCAGAATGTGTTCCTTTTTGAACCCCCCAAAAGGTCAGCCCAATGATGATGACGCCATCATCGTGAATTTTTTGCAGTTTTTAGCCTATTTCAATGTATTTTAAGCCATTCTAGACCTATTTTTACCTTATTTCCGCTTTTTTTGTCCCTTTTTTCCCTTTTCCCTTCTTTTTTTCTCTTTTTTCCTCCTTTTTTTCTCTTTTTTTTTCTTTCCCCCCTGCTTGCCCCCCCCCCGTTTTATTGCCCCCCCCGTTTCAAAAAAGTTGCCCCCCCCGTGCCCCCCCCATTTTGGAATTGCCCCCCCCGTGTTAACCCCGGGGGGGGCAGTGCACACGTCTGCAGTAGTCATCTGACCACACCCTAAGTTTAAAGAAGACGTTGGGCAGTCAAATCAAGTCAAGCCAACCCTTAATTATGAAAATATACTGATAAGACTTGTATTTGAGATAAACCGCGCGTCTGCACTGCACCTGCAATGTCTCACTGTCATATTCTACAAAAGTTTCTCCAAATTTCAAAGGAACCCCAGCAGCAAATTCGTCATCTAGCAGGAGAAGTTCGTCTGCGGCCTCTGACAAATTTTCCAATTCCGTATTCCTTTTCTTTAATTCTGCCTTTAGGTCCTTTCCATTAGCGGTAGTAGCAAGACAACCACACATTTCCCCTTTGTTTTTGTCTTGCATACGCAGAAATTTGAATGTTCCACTTATAGAATAACGGTACAGGCACTAAAATCGATAATCTCATCTCAAAAATCGATTAGAGAATTCCATGCTACTAATAATGAATAAAAACAGGTTTCTAGGTCAATTCTGACCTAAAAATCTCGATTTTCAACTCAATGATTAAAACACGATTTTTGATAATATGGAGTACAATATATGCAAAAAAGACAATATTTTGGGTACAAAATTTTACCTGTTAAGAAAAAAATTTAGTAAACCGCTAAATTGCATTACAAACTTTGCTTGAACATTGCTGGAAGTCTGTAAATCTAGAAATTCACAAAAAAATTATAAATTTGATAGTCGCATGAACCACCAAAAATATAGACAAGATAACAAATTTGTTTTTCGCTTAAAAAACTAATTTAAACTTAGTTTTAATTAGATTTATTTTTCTTAAGCCTAAGCAAAGCCTAAAAATCACGCTAAATTGTATTATAAGGCATTTTTATGAAATTATCTCTTTTTTCGAATTTTTTTACGGCTAAATTTTGGGATCTTTTTAAGCGATTGCTATACAAAATCGGCAGAGATCAGAAAAAAGGTAAAAATATTTTTAGAACCGCCAGACTATCAAAAATCTAACAAATATTCATTTATGTTGGTTAAAGCACAATTAAAAAATTTTTTAAAAACATAAAATGTACTCTTGAAAAAGATCGTTTTTGGCTATGTAACACCATTTATTTTCTTAAAAAATAGTTTAATTACTTTTTAGTGCCCAAAATAAAGATCGCAAGGTCAGAATTAACCTCAAAACATGTTTTTATCTATATTTGTCAGGTGGATTCCACAGATTTTTGGGACGCGTTTAGTACTTGTACCTACAATAAAAAATTCTAAGTAAGTTAGTATGGTTTATTTCAATTGTCCAACGTTGTCTTGATTTGCTGACTTTAAAATTTTATAAATTTCAAACCAGATGCAAATGCTCAAAATCATAGGTGGGCAGCCTCTAGGATTTTGGGGGGGTATAGGGGGGGGTCAAATTTTAGGGGTGGTGTCCAGTAAGACCCAAATTTTGAGGGGGGGTGTACCCAATATTTCCGCGCTGCCTTAAAATGTGCTTAAAACGCGTAAAAAAACGTAAAACAAGCTTATACATGCTTTAAAACTGTGTAAAATTAAAATAAGATCTTATTGCAACTTATAAATTTTATTTTTTTAATTCTTTTAATAAAAATGTGCAGTGGAGCAGTCAGGATTTCATTTCGGGGGCGTCAGTCTGGGGGAGGGGAGAAAAAGTGTTGTCAAAGCGGCGCGAAGCGCTGCCGCCTGCGCCGCGTAGCGGCGCCAGCCGATGCAAAGCGTCGGCCGGGGGGTCTGGGGGTGTCCCCCCAGCCGCCGGAGGCGAAAATTTTTTAAAATATATACTAAAAACGGCTTAAAAATCGTTTCCTGGTGATTGCGTGAACATACCTTTTACTTTTGTTTTTTTTACCTAATTTCTACATAATTTTCTGTGATCTTAAAAATTCAGTCAGGGGGTTCGGGGGCCCGGAGGAGAAAATTTATAATTTGAGGCGCTAAAATACACTAGAAATTTTAATTCCAAATGATAGTAATTACAAAATTTAAGGTTTTTATAGCTATACTATACATTTATAACATGTGTTTAAAACGTTAAAAAAAGGATAATAGTGTTTTATAGTAGTTTTATTAAACATGTATGCCTTAACTACTGAATGGGATAATCAATTTGAAATTGAAAAACTAAGATAAATTGCCAATTTAAACTGCCCGCGTAGCAGGGAAATTTAAACTGCCCGTGTAGCGGCGGAATTTAAAGGTAATAAAAGATAACAAACGGGAAAATAAGGTAATAAACACTAATAAAATTTTTTTAGTCATTTTATAACACTTAAAAATTTTTCTTTGGGAGGCAAATTTGGGAGGGGGGTGTCCCCGACTACCCCAAATTTAAGGGGGGGGGTGTCAGCAAAATCCGAAATTTTGGGGGGATAACCCCCCAACCCCCCCTGCCCACCTATGCTCAAAATACAAAATATCATTACCTAGCCTAAAGTTAAATGAAATTTGGGCCACCCATTATAAGGTCCAAAGTTTTGGAAAAATCTTTGGATTACTCCTAAAATTGTAAAAATTGGTTTAAAAAATACTTAGGGTATCTGACTTAATTTCGACCAGGCCTTAATTTCGGCCACCAATTTAGGGTGTTAGAAAATTAGCTTATTTTTACAACACAAAAGAACTAGCACAAAAGTAACTGGATGAATGTTAAATAAAGTGTTTTTGCAAAAGTTTTTATTTACGTTATTCTGCATTATCAGCATTTTCATACCAGAAGTGAAATTCTTTTGATTTTCAGGATTTTTGCTTTGTGTTTAAACTGCATCAAATTTAAAACGAAGCACTGCATAACCTTAAAACAACTTCTATTTAAGACTCAAAATAGTTAATTTTCATGTTTTGATATTTTCTTTAAAATCACTTTGCACTGCGTTTAACTAAATCAAATGCGCATTTTAATTAATTCTGTTAATTTTGACCACCTTACAAAAATTTCACTTAAAAGAACCTGTTTAACATTTTTGTATTGGTGAGGTTACATAACACATAATTTACTAGGTTATATTAAATTATGAATAGACCGAAAGGAATTTCTCAAAAATAATATAGAAACACATTAAAAAAGTTAGGTTATTTTCTTGATGTAGGAATGCATTCATTGGGTGAATATAGTAAATATCGATGTCAATGGGGTTTCCCAACACAACATACCACTTACCACGATATAGAGCACCAATGCTTTAAAAAGTTAAAGTAAATTAAAACACAGTAAAAATGTCAGGTTATTTCCTTTGGTGGAGGGATGCATTCATAAGAATTAGGTACATAGTAAACATCTGTTCAGATTGAAGTAATCCAACTCCCAATTGGTTAGGTTGGACCTTGGAGCTATCAATAAACCAATATAGGAATTTCTCAAAGATTATTGAAAGGCAGTAAAAAAACTCAGGTTATTTTCTTGGCGGAGGAATGCAGTCGGATATGAAACGTAAAAGATAGACAATGGTTGGTGTGGAATTATACCACTCCTTAACTTTTTAGCGTTTTGTTTACCCTTGAAGTTGATAATTTGGGGTTCTGTAATCGTTTTTTTTGTGCGTCTGGCTTTTGTTTAGTTTTTTCTAAACCTAAAAGGTGGCCAAAATTAAGGCCGATTTTGTTTTTTTTTTTATTTTTAGGTTAAAAATATTAAAAAAACTCTATAGAGTGGAATAAAATTTTCACCAGACTTTGTTTAAAGTTGGCGGGTTGTAACCATTTTATATTGAAATATTTTTTCACGCCAAAAAAAATATCAACAAAAAACACGTGTTGTTAAAACTTGTGTTTTTTAAGGTTTTGACATAATTATTTAAAGTCTTGCTAATAGCTATAAAAGTTTGCAAACCGGAAAAAATTAAATTATATGTACAAAAAACAATACCTAAGGATAAATTTTCAACCTTTAAAAATATTTATCGTTTGTTTAACAATAGTTATAGCCAGATTTTTCTAGGTGGTCGAAGTTAATGGCACGCGCCTTAACTTTGGCCACTATTACATAAGAGTTTTAAACCTCCACTGATTTTTAAGTGCAACAGAAATTTTAAAGCTGAAATAACAAAAATAGCTGTCATTTGATTTTTAGACCAAATCCTTGCTCGATTAGAAGAGCCAGAAAAAAATGATCCAAAATAATGAACAAGAGTGGATGAAATTAAGTCAGTTACCCTAAAAGAAAAATTACAATTTTTGACCATTGTATGAATCTTTATCCTCAGGGGTACGTCTGAAAATTTTTGGTTGTGTTTTTTTTCCTACACGTTTTTGATCTCCAAATTAAATATACAAGTCTGTAGCCAGGGGGGGATTGGGGGGATTAATCCCCCCTTCAAATTCTGGGAAGGCAAAAAATTTCGTAAGGGTCCCCCCTTTGGTTTTTTTAAAAATTTAGAAAAAAAATTTTTTTTTTCCAAATCACTCTGTAATGTATTAAAGCTATCTAAAATAAATTAATTAAAGTGATTTAGGTTCGTAAAAGCTCTTATTTATAAAAAAGGAATTATTTAAAATTCAAAACATTAGTGCAGTGAGTTTAAAAATATTGTATTTTTGTTTTGTGTGAAAATAAGAAGAGGAAATTTTGGATATTAATAACTGAAGCATTTACTATAAAAACTTAAATTAAATAAAAATTTTTTATTTTTAGAAAACGTTTGTTCTTTTTTTATTAAAATAGTAATAAAATACCTAAAACTATTTTATAATTTGTTGTTATTTTATTTATAAAAAAAAAACTGAAAATCAATAAAGATTCAGTACTTAAATTTAGGTTTCCTGATGCCTTTTAAAAGCTTAAAATTAAAAAATTTTCCACCCCGCGGGTCATTCTGCCCCCCGGACCCCCCTGACAAGGGGCTCTGCCCTTGACCCCGCCTGGGGGCTACCGCCCCCAGACCCCCCTTGTGGGCCCCATAAACCACCTTCCAAGAAATCCCCCCCTCAATTCAAATTCTGGCTACGGCCCTGATATATACCTGGAAAATTTTCAAAGCCTATACAAAAACCCTATTTTTAGCGTTTTTAGTATTAGGAAAAGTCAGAGTGACTTTTAAATTTTAGCGGAAAAAAGCAACGATTTGCGCAAACACATAAACACGCACCTAATGACAAAATATTTTTTAGTGTTGCACATATTTTTAAAAACTATGGAAATAGTTTGTATTGCGCTACCATTAGTCGGCTGTTAAGCCTGGCAAAACGATTAATACGGGATTGATCAGCTGCTGAAACTTGTTCTTCTTGATCTTTTGATACTTTTGCCATTTTAGTTTATTCTTTATTTTGTTTGGTTTGTTTTTCTGGGGGGGGGGGGGGGGGGGGGGGAGGGGGGGGGAAAAAAAAAAATAAAATGAAAAATTTTGGTGGGTGGGGGGGAAAAAGAGGGAAAAGGGAAAGGGGCAAAAAAAAGCGGAAATAAGGTAAAAATAGTTAATGGTTGTGGTTTGGGGTGGGTGGGGGTTGGGGGGGGGGGGGTTTAATTCAACAGTCTAATAACCATACATAAGCATGGACTGACAAATTTCTAGGTATTTCCTATTCTCGGCGGGGGGGGGGATAAGGGGGGCAAATCTAGGGGTTTTTATCCGTGTACAGGTCCTAATAACCATACATAAGACCTACTCAGCATAGTTAGGTGGCTACCCCGAGTAAATGGCCCTTTGAAAGCTAGAAGGTGGTTCCAGGGGGTCCGTACCCACCCCTTAACTTTTTAGGGGGGGTCAACCCGGGGTAGACCGGTTTGAAACTTACATGGGCAAGTGGGAGGGAGGGGTTAAACCCCAAATTAGGGGGGGGTTAAAATCCGAGAAACGCAAAATACCCATATTGTTTGGCATTCTTCAAGTATAGTATAGTATAACCCATTTAATTACATGGACTACTTTAGGTATAGATGAACTAACAGTTTAAATCCCTTATTTTTCATGAAAATTATCGTAAGAATACTTATAAATGACCTGATCGTGAACTGTAGACCCTAGTTTCCCTAAGCAACCTAAGCAAATCCTAAAAACCAAGCCAAATTTAAACTTTAGTTTGATTTTAAGGTTTGGCTTAGGCTGCTTAGGGAAACTAAGGTCTACACTTCACGATTCAGGTTGCTCATTAGTTTTATCTTGACAAAATTTTTAAGTTTACGTGTTTTTCTTAAGATTTATCAAAAAACTATTTTCATTTAATTAATTGTACTTGAAAAATAAGGGACTTAAACTGTTAGTTCGTCTATACCTAAAGTAGTCCATGTAATTAAATGGGTTATACTTGAAGAATGCCTGGTTTCTTTTGGAGTGCATTTTACCCATATCGTTTTTTGATTTGAAGGAAAAATAGGTAAAAAACGCTAATTTAAGGTCAAAAAGCCCTTTTTCAATTTCTACAATCAACTGGAAAATTTTATTTGAGGAATGTGGCACAGTAAAAAATGCTTGGCAGAGATTCAAGGATATTTTTTGTTGTTAGGAATCAATAGACATGTCCCTGGATTAAAATTATTTACAAACAAAAAAAAATGTACGATATCCAATACATATCGTCGTTGCTATGACAAAAGTAGCCCAAGTGCCATTTTTTCAAAATGCGTTTTTTTGCAGAAATGGATGCCTTTTGGTCCAAGCAACAATCTGGCAAAGGTAGCCCGAACAGAACGGCCTTAATTATGGAGTTACAGAACATTGTCATTTCTAGCCCGGCCACCCCGCATATTTACAAAAATAGCCCAATCCTTAGGGCTATTATTTCAGTATTTGACAAAAATAGCCCAATACAAAGGGGCTATTTTTGTCAAATTCTGAATTTATACTCCAAAGGATTGGGCTATTTTTGTCACTCTGGTGATACTGAATGATGATCTACTTTTGATTACATAAAAATGAATGTTATTGTCTTGTATTATTGTATTATTTCTGGAAAATAAAACTTTATTGGTACTTTGGCGTTTAGTTTTAATTGTTAAGACGACTAACAAAACGTCTGTCAGTAAAATACTGTTACATTCAATGCTTAATTGTATTTGTAGATCATAGTGTAAATAAGATTACGATATTTTTTAGAATATACCTTTATAATGTAACAAGGATAAGGTACAGTCCCAACCAAAATTAAGTGTAGTTTCCGTACGGTTTGTATGGACAAAAATTGTGCCAATTCCACGCTTGGTTGCTACAACAATTGTTCCAATTCCATGCTTGAGCGCCCAAGATTAGTGCCATCACAAGTTCTATACGTATCGTACAAAAACTACCCTTATTTTTTGCTCCCGGACTGAAGTGATACACATAAAATAAATTATTTTTATACCTTTCTCTCATAGGTAAGCAATGAGTGTCTGGATTAAGTGGTTGAATTCTGAGAATAAAGAGGATACAAATGATGATTGGCCAATAGCAAAACTGGCCCGTGCGTCTGCTTCATGGAGATCATTCTGTTGGATCAGTTTGCCATACTGTACATGGAGGAGAAAAATGCTTTTTGCTGATAATCAAGAATCCTGGATTGGCCACAAAAGAATTCGGGGTCAAAGGTTGGACAGCCACCGTTCTCATCCAAAATTGAGAAGAAAACAAGCAAGTTCTTTCATTTTTTAAAAGTATTTTTTCAATGTTTTTGAAGTTGCAGTTTTATTTGTTTATTTTTCTCAATCAGGTTATTAATTATAAGTTATTATTTATAAGCTATTAGTTATTAATTATAGGTACCTAATTATATTAAGTTATTTTTTGTTTTAGGTTCCAAAAGGAGAAAGCGCCAATCTGATTCTGATCAGAGCTACATTCCATCATCAGACGATGAGAGTCCATTGATCAGTTTAAACCATAAGCTACCACAGCCTAAGCAGCCTCCTGAGCAGCCAGAACCTGCGCAGCCTGGATTGGCCACAAAAGACGGGTCAAAGGTTGGACAGCCACCGTTCTCATCCAAAATTGAGAAAGCATCCATCCAAAAATCCATCCAAAAAGAAAAAAGCAGACCACAGTAAACAGAAAAGGCAGATTCAAAAGAAAAACAGGGCAATGGGATTGGCCCATATCAACACAGTGGGGAAGGAAGTTGCAGAAAAGAAGCCAAAAGACCACTACCCCCACAAAGGTTCGTGCCAGATGGAATGTGGCCAAATTACAGAAGATGAGAGATTGAAGGTTTGCCGTGCATACTGGGACCTTGGTGACAGAATTAGGCAGAGAGATATGATTCTAAAACTAGTCAGCAGCAAACCAGTTAAAACCCGCACTTTAAACCCCAGAAATGAAAAAAGAAAGCCGCCGAGTTGCAGAAGAGATTACTCCTTGGTTATCAATGGTGAAAAACGGAGAGTTTGCAGAGACTTCTTCACAGCTACGTTGAACATCGCCCTTTTGGCCGCCCGCTTAATTTGTATTTTACACCGGCGGCCGTGTTTATCAAACGTAATAACCCTTACCTTAAGAGCATTAAACTTTTTTACCTGATGAGCTTTAAAAGCGAAACACGTGTAGTAAAATAAATCCCTATGGATTGGGTTTAATGCTCTTTTTAGATTGCTAATATAACTAAATTTATACTCCTATGAGTTAACGTTTAGTTATTTAATACAATCTAATCCGCCTTTCACCAGCTTCCTTACATTCCGGAGTGTTATCAGACTTCTGTGATTAGTCACTTTGTCAACAGGCCTATTAACTAACATTGCATATAGGAACAATAGTTCACGCGCCATAATGTCCACTCCAAGTGTTAAATGGACTTCTTCCGCTACGTCCCCAATAGGAACCGACGCTTTAGTCCAATTACTTTTTCAGCAAGACTCTAGATCTTCGCGCCCTCACATTAACGAGGCAATTCATGAGGAAGTGTCCGGCGATCCTACCATACTGGACGATCCTCCACTAGCTTCGGGGCCACTATCTGCTAATGTAGATAGCGTATCAACTATAACTACTCTTCTCATCGAACGCTCTCCCTGTTCTTACAGGTCAATCATCTAAGATTCCTTCCGCCTAGGCTCATCGATATTCGATAGCAACGCGAATTTTATTTCGCCCTTTTTCAAAAAACCGCGAGATAAATAAGGAGTAATTACACACCAATCGAATGCATACCTATCTAGCAACAGGATTGCTAGATAAGAGCATAGTAACATTATAATATCACATTTTAATCTCTAGGTATTTCATACCCGAGATTTTGTCTTCTAATCGCTTAAGTCTTCAGGCCGTATAGCCCAAGCAGCGATCCGTCTCTTCACCAAGCGTGTAAAAGTACCTCAGACGTTACGTCCGGGTCTCGCATTTCTCGCGTAAGTCTTCAGGCGTCAGTGCCCAAGCAGCGTATCCCTACCTCTAGCGTGTAAAAGTACCTCAGACGTTACGTCCGGGTCTCGCATTTCTCGCGTAAGTCTTCAGGCGTCAGTGCCCAAGCAGCGTATCCCTACCCCAAGCGTGTAAAAGTACCTCAGACGTTACGTCCGGGTCTCGCTCATCTCGCGTAAGTCTTCAGGCGCTTATGCCCGAGCAGCGTATTCCTCTCCGTTAGCGTGTAAAAACACGTCAGTCTAAACGTCCAGGTCTCTCTCTAACCGCGTAAGCCTTCAGGTTCAGCACCCAAGCAGCGTATTTTACCCCTAGCGTGCAAAAGCTCCTCAAACGCTCCGTGCGGGTCTTGCTATATCTACCAAACAGACGCTCCGTGCGGGTCTTGCTATATCTACCAAGGCTGTCAACAGCTTTCTCCTTAACCTCTTACTTCCTCCAAATAGTAAAAATCTTGCGGAAAAAATCAGTATTAAATACATCTTGCCCGCGATTGTTTCCACCCTACTTTAATCTTCCGTTAAACCCTTATACTTGCCTCCTTCTCTATTCCCACTGGAACAGCAAGTGTTAATTAGTAAACAAGATCATTAATTGTTTACCATCCCCTTTGCACCACAGCCGTTATCGTGGTGTAATAATCTTCTTGCGCACCCTTTTGGCCGCCCGCTTAATTTGTATTTTACACCGGCGGCCGTGTTTATCAAACGTAATAACCCTTACCTTAAGAGCATTAAACTTTTTTACCTGATGAGCTTTAAAAGCGAAACACGTGTAGTAAAATAAATCCCTATGGATTGGGTTTAATGCTCTTTTTAGATTGCTAATATAACTAAATTTATACTCCTATGAGTTAACGTTTAGTTATTTAATACAATCTAATCCGCCTTTCACCAGCTTCCTTACATTCCGGAGTGTTATCAGACTTCTGTGATTAGTCACTTTGTCAACAGGCCTATTAACTAACATTGCATATAGGAACAATAGTTTACGCGCCATAATGTCCACTCCAAGTGTTAAATGGACTTCTTCCGCTACGTCCCCAATAGGAACCGACGCTTTAGTCCAATTACTTTTTCAGCAAGACTCTAGATCTTCGCGCCCTCACATTAACGAGGCAATTCATGAGGAAGTGTCCGGCGATCCTACCATACTGGACGATCCTCCACTAGCTTCGGGGCCACTATCTGCTAATGTAGATAGCGTATCAACTAGAATCATTTCACTCCCTTCTTCTTTGTTTCCTTCCTGCCCTTCTTGATATAGAAATTACCGGACAGAGGTGAAAATAATCCGTTTTCTTTTCACCTCCCTTAATCCGTCTTTTCCCTCATTAATTGTTCTGGTAACAACAATTGGTTTTAAAACCAATTTTCACATTACTATTTAGCAACAGGATTGCTAGATAAGTGCACAGTTACATTAAAAGCATACTGGTATCTCCAGGTGTTTTACACCCGAGATACATATCAAGCATGTAAAATCCTCAGGTTTTCAAAACCCAGGTCTTGCCAATTGCGTAAGTCTCCAGGCGTTATTGCCCGAGCCGCGATCCGTCAATTTCCAAGCGTGTAAAATCCTCAGGTTTTTTTTAAACCCGGGTCTCGCTTATCGCGTAAGTCTTCAGGCTTTAGTGCCCGAGCCGCGTTTTGTTCGTTTCCAAGCGTGTAAAATCCTCAGGTTTTTAAAAAAAAAAAAACCCAGGTCTTGCTTATTGCGTAAGTCTCCAGGCGTTATCGCCCGAGCCACGATCCGTCCGCTTCTAAGCGTGTAAAAGCACCTCAGACCATATCCGTCCCGCCTATTCACTTAAGTCTTCAGGTGTTAATGCCCAAGCAGTGATCTTTTTCGTTCTGTCCCGCGTCTAAAAATACCTTAGACTCTAGCCGTCCGGGTATCGCTAAACTGAAGTGGAACAAATCTACAGTTTTTCCTGCCTTAGCAGTGATGCTCTTTTTCTTGCGTATAAAAGTACCTCAGACGCCAGCTGTCCAAGTCTCGCTTAAATCCTGTCAGTTTTCAGGTCCTGTGCCCAAGCAGGGAACTTTACGTCTTAAAAAACCTACATTCCAGCCCTATTCCGCGCGGTATTTCTTTCCCATAAGCGGTGTAAAAAATTCGTCCGCTGCTGTTCATACAGTGTCTTACACCGGCCGTTAAATCCTATTTAGATTTGAGAACATTAAACTTTTTGCCTGATGAGCTTGTAAGCGAAACACGTGTCGTAAGCTAGACCCCTATGGGTCGGGTTTGATGTTCTTACAGACTGCATTAATAAATGAGCAGCTCCTATGAACTGCAAGTTTATGAATTGTTGTCTGCCACTATCACTAGTATAAATATTTGCCAGTTTTTTAAATAAACTGCTCCTCTCTTCAGTTATATAAACCGCTTCCCTTTAATATCAATATCATCTTATTCCCACTTGGCTAACCTCTACATATGCTTAACCAATTTTTAATGCACTATTATGCAACAGTCGGCTACTACCTGTGCCGCTGGAGTGAAATTTTTGCTTTTGATCGAATCGGTGAGGATGATCCTTCACCAGCTTCGGGGTCACTACCCGCTATTTGTGGGTAGCGTTTTATTCTTAATATTTGAAATGTATTTAACGTATTATTTGCTTTTTTTGTTTTGTTTTTCACAAATAAATTTTTTATATTCTATTCTATTCTAACCCTGAAAAACAAATATTTAAAGAATTTTTTGCAATTTTTGACAGCAAAACAAAAACACAACAAAAGCTAATGATCATGGTTTTGCTTACTTAGCAGTTTTATTATGCTAAGGCTTAGGCCTAGGTTTATGAGTAAGCTTAAGCCTAGGTTTATGCTTTGGTATGCTGAGGTTTAAACTTTGTCACTTTGGTTTACGGAAATTTGTTGAATGATCATAAAAATATTCAGGTACTCAAGTAAGGTACTTACAAGCTTTGCTGCAAAATGGTATTTTAATATCGAGTTTTTATTTTGTCTATCAAAAAATTAATTTACTGTCTGCGCAGGATGAAATTAAAATTACAATTGAAAAAAAAACCCTGCAAATAAAGCCAAAGTTTATAATTTTTGCTTTAATAAATATAAGTTTTAAACAAACAAAACATTGATTAATATTTTTTACCCTAATAGTGGCAACTATTAGGGTAAATATTCAAATGCATTACTGTTGTTACTATTCAAAGCAATGAAATAGTAAAGATTTAACATTTACTAAAGCTATCTGTTTGTAAATATAATTTTTTTGATACTTGAGTAATTTTAAGACTTCAGCACATTTTTTAGATTGAATTTTTCTAAATGTTAAATCTTTTATTAAAGTTTATGGGCTTATTTTTTTTATGAAAAAATATCTTTTAAGGAAAATTATAAATTGGATTTTCCAGAAAAATTCAATTCATTATACAATTTATGTTTGTATGCCTTTAAACCTTAAAGTGCAATTAAACCAAAAATTTATTTTTTTTAGTTTTCATTCTGGCATTGTATATTTGTGAAAGTGTGAAAACTTATTCGCAAACACTATCTTCTAATGCTATTAAAACGACGCAAGATCCCCATGACAAGACCAGAAATATAAGATTTACTTGCTACAATAACTATAGTGACTGTAATTGTTTTTTTTTAATTTTTTATTTTATTTATTTTATTTAATGATCAGATAACAGAATTAATTTTATACTAAGCATAGTCTATGCATAGTTTAATTCATACTGTTTTCATCATATCATTGTATTTTTTTTTCTTTTTCTATTTTTTTATGATCATTAAAAAAATATCAACAGTTGTACGTGGTTTAAAAAAATTTTTTTAGCCCCGCGGCGCCACGTCAATCATAATTAGAAAAAGTGGGTAAATTTTGAGATTTATTTTCATCTTTATCATCATCTTCTTTTTCCCTTTTTATATTTATTTTAAAATTATTACTTCTTAAAATCGATATTTCCCCTTTGTTACTGATTGATCAAAAATAAGCATGGGCTCATTGGAAAAAACAAAAAATAAAGCAAATTTCTTAGGAGCCACCTTTTTTTATTTAGGTCCTTGTCATAGATTTGATTTATTGATCAAAATAATAAATTCAAAAAGCGCAAAATAAAAACTCCTAACCGCACAATAGCAGTTTTTTGGCAACAATAAGGATTTTACAGAGCAGAGAAGGGAAAGCCTCTCATAAAAACTGCACAATAATAGGGGAATTCTGTGCTCAGTTTCTAATAGGCGCTTTACACAATAAAATTCCAATACACATTAGGCCGAAAGTTGAAATTAAAATAATATTTAAATGAAAACTTCTGTTAATTTTGCAGTGTAAAATAACGTGTAAACACTGAAGGCAAAATATAAATTTGATTGGATTTGTAATAATGTAGTTATTAATGTTTAATTTTGTAAAAATCCGAACATAAACGGTAAAATTATGATCATAACCGAGCACCGAATATATAAGTAGGGTTTTACTCGAGAGTCAGCAAATAGTCCAGTGTTCTAGAGGTTTGAGGCGGTCGCCCTCAGACTGCAAGGTCGAGAGTTCGAATCCCAATGAAGTTTCTTTTTTATTTTTGTACCGGGTATTTAAACTTATCAAAATTTCAATTAACCTTAAGTAGGTATTATGTAGCTATATTCTATCTACCACAAAATTATAAATTATATGTCCCGGTACAATTAATGAAAAAGTGACTTTATTGGGAATAGAGCTTTTGACCTTACTGTCTGACTGAGGCCAACTGCCTCATGACGCTAGACCACCGCACCATCTGCTGACTCTCCAGTAAAATCCTACTTGTATATTTCGTGCTCGGTTATGATCTTAAATTTATTTTTTTATGTTCGCATTTGTAAGAAATTAAACATTAATAACTACATTATTAACTACATTATTACAAATCCAATCAAATTTATATTTTGCCTTTAATCTTTTCTTTTTCTTTTAATGATCAGATAACAGAATTAAATTTTACTAAGCATAGTCTATGCATAGTTTAATTCTATTGTTACATCATTTCATTTATCTTTTTTTTTTCTTTCTCTTTTTCTCTTTTTTTTTCTTTTTTTTTCATCAACAACATCAAATCTGCGACTTAATTGCCGCCAATATAAAATACAATTCTAACAAAATATCAATGAACATATCTATCTGAAATGACTTTAAAGGCTCAAAAAGAGCGCTTATTTAAGTCAGTTTTAACTTTTTTTGAATGCATCCAAAGAATCGACGGTTACTTGAGATGGGAGTAGATTCTTCAAAAGTGTAACCACCCTATTTGCAAAAAAAAATTTCCTTGCATAAATTTAACTTTCCTCAATAGCCAATTTAAAGGGATGATCACGGGTGGGCTGCAGGTTAAACTTAAAAAATTATTGGCTTGAAAATGCTATATATAATTGCAAAGCTATGTATAATTTTAAAGCACTCATATAAATCAGTTTTGTCTCTTCGGTCCTTTAACTTTTCTAAACCTGTGTAATTCATTCTTTGTTCATAACCAACCAGTAACAACTTGCATTTATAAAACAACTTCCTAGTGAAATTTTTTTGCACTTTTTCCAGAATGTTTATATCTTTTTGTAAATAAAGATTCCAAACTGCACTAGCGTACTCCAGAATTGGTCTAACATAGGACTTATATGCTCTGAGAGATTATTTCTAGAGTTTGAATTGAATGTTCTAAAAATTAGTAGTGTCACTCTCATTGCTTTTTTTGCTGTGATTTCACAGTGTTTAGAGAATTTCATATCATGAGATATATAAACACCTAAGTTGCGCACCAATTTTGTAATTGCCAGCACGTTATTACCAAGCTTATATTTACAAATTAACTTTTTGCTTTGATTTTGAATATGAGGAATTTCACATTTATGATCTGATAATTGCAGTTGCCAGTTTTGTGACCAGCTGTATATTCTATCTAAATCTTTTTGAAGTCTTAAGGTTTGAATGTGGTAATCTTTAGATGAAAATTTTGCAAACAACTTTGTATCTTCTGCAAAGAGTCTAATTTGTGAGTACAAAGCAAATAATATCATTAATATAAATGAGAAACAGAAATGGACCTAAAACAGAACCATGAGGAACTGAACTTTTTACAGGAAATGATTTAGATACTGAGTCATTAATTACAAATTTAATTTCCTGCCCGACTAAAAATTCTTTTATCCATTTTAAAAATTTACCAAAAACACCATGGCTCGGTTGCATAAAAGTTTTAAGGATAAGTTTTTCCTTAAGGTTTTAGTTAAGGACAATCAAAAAGCGTATTTTACTTAAGTGGGTTGCATAAAATTTTCAGTTAAATGATTTCCTTAAGTTTTTCCTTAAAATCCAAGGTAGATCGAGAGGTACCTTAGCATTTAAGGAAATATAAAAAAATTGTTTTATTTGAAATCATGGCTTTTGTACATGTAAATTTCAATCGTTTTAACCGAAATAACTTCAGTAGAAAAGAAAGGCTATTCCGGGCACATGTTAATCCGCTGGAATTTTTTACCGAAGAAGAGTTTAGACAGCGGTTTCGTTTTTCCAAGGATTCCTTCAACTATATTGTAGATTTAATTAGACCGGAATTGACTCATATGACAAACAGAAATTATTCCTTTTCCCCGGAAGAACAAGTGGCAATGGCCCTAAGGTGTGTTCTGTGTAATTCTTGAAAATATAAAAACAATATGAAATTTATGCTTTAATGTGAGTAAAAAAGTATTAAATTAAATTACATTTTTTTGGTTTAAAAATAATCTGTATTTTTGCATTTAACCTAATAGAAACTTATTTTTTAAAACCTTCAAAGGTACTTGAATTTAAAAAGCATTGAACTTGAAAAATTTATAAGTAGGGGAACTGACTTAAATTCGGCCAACCTTAATTTCGACCGCCAGCTGTTTTTTTACATGCGCAAAATTATAAAATAACCTGCATATAGCTGAATAGATGGTAATGTTATGTATCTAGCCATACCCAGTTATTTTTATTACTATGCAATGCACATAGCAAAATTAACAGGCAGTGGCCGAAATTAAGGCTAACCGAATTTAAGTCAGTTACCCTATTCATTAAAGTTATCATAAAAGAACTACACAGCACACAACGATAAGGTTTTTCGCAACGGGAGCATTTTTAAATTGTGTGGGTGACGGGCTGAATGCACATAAAAGTTCAGTATCTCGTGCCGTTCATCGCGTAGCTTTGGCTTTGACGAGTAAGCTGAACGATTTTGTCACCATGCCAGAAGAAGAAGAGGAACTAGACCGAATAAAAGCGGAATTTTATAAGGCATAAATCGGCAGGGTCTCTTTGGGTTTTGTTGTGGGGGTAGTTGATATGATGAAAGGAGTTGGTTTTACTGCATTTTCACTTGTATTGCTTTATTGCATTTATCTTTGAGATAATTTTTTTACAAAGTTAGCACCGTGTAAAAAGGGGTAATTTAAATGGAACTTCCTTGTTCCCTCCTCCCTTAGGTGGGCAGCTTTTTTTAGCAAAAGCTTTTTTAGAAAAATTTTTTTAACTTTTTTAAAACGTTTGGGATTTGACCCCCCTGGACCCCCCTTTCCGAAATCCTGGCTACGCCCATGTTGGTGCTGTCTTCCCGACCCTTCGCTTGTGCTTATTTATG
>JASAMX010013505.1:0-47605 GCA_030248175.1 Microlaimidae sp. YZB2_3 | reverse complement strand
CAATAACCCTAACGCTTAAGAACGTAAAATAAGTTTTATTTATGTAAGTGCTATCTATATCTATCCACTATTTCTTTATACATAGCGTGTTTTTTTTTCGCGGGGATGTGACCACTTAAAGTATGGACAAAAAAGCAAAATTTCCTACTTTGTGTCGGTAAGAATGTAATGATGTGAACAAAAAAAAACCACCGACCACAAACCGACCAGGGAAAAATTCACAAAATTTAGCTTTGCTGTCCATTCTTTTTAGAGAAGTCACATCTCTCGAAGAAAACACACGCTATAGAGAAATAATGGATAGTGATAATTTCGATTTTCAGTCATATTAATATAAAAAATTACGATTAATTCTAATATAAACATAGTCTTGTTTTATTATTTGATTAAAATAAAAAATGAAATAAAATCGTTGCTAAAAATAAACACATTTATTTATGTTTTAAAAAAAAACACGAAAAACTAAAATTATATTATTTTACATTAAGTTTAGCTGTAGTTTTTATTTGTATTCTTACCATTGGAGGGATTGTTTAGAAATGGTTTTTTTAACACATTAGGATACATTGAAATGATGAGTGGTGATCTTTTTATAAAAGTTTTATGGTTAGTATATAAGCACAAAAGGAGTGCCCACCTGGAAACGAAGGTAATTAATGGCCTTTTTTTCATCCATCCACCTCCTCTACTTTCAAAGAAATAAAAATATTATTTCCATTCATCAACATGTTTTTTTTTATTGCAGCTGATTAATGTGGGCCCTGTAATAACTGTTGAAAAAATTAAGCTTTAATGGGGGTTTTTTAACGATTAATTGTGGTGTACGGCGGCACCAGACAAATCCATCCTAACGCGATGATATCTGTGACTTGTTTTAATTCACCCATTTTTAAGCCGTTTCGCCCCGGGGCTGACAGAACAAGTCGCGTGCCAGATTCCGGACTCAGCGGTGTGACTCTTTACGTTTACGATCCAACCATGGAGAATATCGCGCAATGAGTCCGTATTGGCTGCGAAATCTCCATTTTGTCCTTACCATAACAGAATGAGTCGAATTCACGTTGATTTTGTACAAATAGTAATTCTTTATGTGGTAGTAACCCAGATTTCGCGTTTCCGTAACTTCTCCGAAAATCGCCCTTGTGAAAAAAAAGTCCATATTCCTCCGGCTTCCACGGGTTTCGAAATGGGCTTTTGAATTTTTAAATAAGCCATTCAGCCCCCCGCGCTTTACGACCGTTAAGTCGTATGAACCTGTGTTTTTTTTCTATACAGCTACTTAAATGCATGAGTCAAATAAAATGATTCCAACTGAAATCTCACTTTATGACTCAATATGACGTGAAACTGTCTAGTTTTAGTTTGGGTGAAAGTTACCCAAATGTATTTATGGCAAGGGTACTCTAAATAAATGGATTTCGTTAATAATGGACGGATTTTGATGAAACTTCTCATAAAAGAAGCACAGGTCTCCAAAAATTAACTATGAAATTTCCTTTTAAAGTGATTATATAACAAAACTATTTATCCAAAAAAGTTTTTTGCGGTACGTGCGTTATTTTTTATGTTTTGAATTTTGAGCTCTAGACCAATATTTTAAATTGGAAACAAACTATGTGAACCATTTTAATTACGATTATATAACACAACTGTTTTTCCAAAAAAAGTCGTTTGCGGTACGTGGGTTATTTTTATGTTTTAAATTTTGAACTATACACCAATATTTTAAATTAAAACAAGCTATATTAACTATTTTAATTCTTGTAAATTTTTAACCAACACTTTGTAACTCACTTAAGTAAAAAAATTCAGTTTCAAACTCGCAAAACAAGGAGTGGTGGATTTTATAAAAAAATACCACACAAAAATTACAATAACACCGTAGCGGACATTTTTTCGGAAAACTGGACCTATTAAAGTCGAATACCCTCAGGAAGCGTCAAATCAAAAATGAAAGTTTTTACCAGAAACCGCCGAAAATTTTATTTTGAAATAATTTAGCATGTTGCAAATGGCACTAAAGTTTTAATAATACTTTTAAAATTTTAATCTAACAGTAGTCGATAAATAAACAACTATTGATTTTTTAAAATGTCCGAGGAGTTCATTTTTAATTATTTGAAATCACTTAATAAAAAATTACTTCAAACAAAAATACCTAATAAATTGTATATTCAGTTTTTTTTTGTTTAATTTTAATTTAAATTTGTACGAATTATTTTAAATTTTGCGTTTACAGAAAAAAATCGCAATTTATTTTTGTTTATTGCAGTATTTTTATAACTGCATAAAATAAAAAAAATGAAATACACATTATTACACAAGCAAAATGCTAATCTACTTATCCGTTTAAAAAAAAAACCAAAAATAAAATACTATTATTTTAAACGTATATCTGTTTACAGATTTTATAAAAAAAATTTTAGTTTTTAGATTTGTCGCTTCCTTACAGCCTTTAAGTTTAATTTATTATGTCGGAATTGAACTTGTAAGAAAATTTTGTACACTGAAGAAAAACCTATATTTTAAGTAAAAGTAAAATTAATTTGAAAAATTTTAATTTAAGTAAAGTAAGAGTAAAAGTAATTTGTGATTTTTAATTTTAAGTAAAGTAAAAGTAAAAGTAACGGTCAAAATTTTATTTAAGTAAGGTAAAACTAAAAGTAAGACTTTTTTAAGTAAAAGTAAGAGTAAAAGTATAATAAAAGTAATTTTCAAACGGCACAAAAGACCGGTTTTCGGAGCTCCAGAGCTCTTTTCTACAGTTTTTTGCTAATTTTATGTGTAATTTTTTTAATACGTTTTTGGTCTAAATACATGGTTTTAATGTGTTAGCGGATTAAAAAATTTACTTCTGCCGCTCATTTTACAACAAGCCCGTAGGAAATCTACTCGTTGAAATTACTTAAATTTTACTTAAATTAATTTAAGAATTTGCAAGGAAAAATCCGAGTAAGAGTAAAAGTAGAAGTAATTGAAATTTCAAAAGTTGAGTAAGAGTAAAAGTAAAAGTAAGTAAAAGTAATCTAAAATCCGTTACTTTTAGTTCAAAGGTGCGGTGCAGAGTCAAACTTTTTGTTTTTGATTTTAATAATTTTTTGTGAAAACTATACCCCTGCCCCCAATAGCACACAAAAATTTTTTCAACAAAATATCTCCAGTGGTTCAGGAGTTATGACCCCCAAAAATGGGGTTTTTCAACAATTCTGTACGTGAAAGATTGCTTAATGGGTTGATTTACGATTTACGATTGCGATGCTCGATTTACGTTACAAATTATGACACTCAAAAAAGCGGCTACTTTCTACTTTAATTTGATACCTCGATCGTAATATTAGTGCCATATTTGTCGAAATATTGGGTTTAACGTACAAAAAACCCGCAAAGTTTTCGTTAAAAACACCAAAAACGGCAGTGATTTTGTGAAGTTCGCCCAACCTTTCTTTCCTTTACTTTGTGTTCTTAAAAAAATTGAGGGTTTTTGTGTACAAAAATGCAATATCTCGACAAATACCACACCAAGCTTAACGATCAAGGTATCAAATTAAAGTCGAAAGTATCCGCTTTTTTTGAGTACATTATTTACTCATTAAGCAATCTTTCACGTACAAAATTCTCTAAAAACTCTATTTTTCGGGGTCATAACTCCTGAACACTGGAGATATTTTGTTAAAAAACTTTTTGTGGGCTATTGGTGGCAGGGGTAAGGTTTTTACAAAAAAAATTATCAAAACCGAAGACAAAAAGTTTGACTCCGCACCACACCTTTAAGTAAAAGTAAAAGTAACTTTTTACAACACAGTCCAAAAACACAAAAAGTTTATTAGTAAACGAAAAAAAAAAACGCCGACCTGTATGCTGTTAGGACAAGCCTTTCCAAGTATTTTTACTAAAGATTTTAGCGAAATTAGTTCGCTGAATTTATTTACTAATTGTTGAATGCACGCGGTTTTTGTAAAGCCTATATATAAAAAGCACGATGTAATAACCATGGATACAAAGACAGATATACAGCGCCGCTAAAATTTTTAAAGTAAATTTGCTAAAAAAAATTTAATTAATTAAATATTCAAAAAATAAATGAAAATTTAATTATTTTCTGGTGTATTTTCATTAACCGGCGGACACCGGTGTCACAATTTTGTTATGCCAGGTAAGTTTGTAAATTGGATGGATATATTAGATTTTTTTCATGTTTCAAACTTTCATAAAACAATCAGATTTTTTTACGCAAATACAATTATGTATATATAATTAAAATATGACATAGTTTGCTATTTTCGGCGATTTCTATTTTCACTCACAGCTCTAAAAAGCTAGGAAAAATCTCTTTTCTCTTTGAAAACAAATTTTGAGTCAAATATTTAATGTTCTTAAAGTACATAGAAAATAGGAGAAACTTGTAAACAAGCGTAAGTAATATGTTAAACGAAAAAAACACATAAAAAACAAACTTTAAATAAGCTACTAAAATTATTTATTATTGTCATTATTACATGATTTTATCATGTAACACAATTTTCTAAAACTTCCATTGGTTAATTAAATTCAAACGAAGCTGGTTTTTTTTTAACAAAAAAGCACCTACATGATAATTGACAGCTGTCGAGACATAGCTGCATTTCTCATTTTTAGTGCTTTCAATAGTAATGGTTCAAAGCATAAAACTGTAAAATTTTTATGAATTTTATAAGAATATACATTATTTAATTTATAAATATATATTTAAAAGTTTAATAAAACCATGGTTTTAAGAAAATTTTAAATTTATATTTCATAATAAAGTGTCAAATTATTGTTTTATTTTAAATTATGATTTTGAATTAAATTAAATTAAATTAAATAAATGTAAATGTAAATTTAATTTGAGTAAAAATTAAATTTTCAATACCGTAGGGTAGTGCATTTAATTTCGGCACTTTTTCGTTTTTCTAATGTAACTTTTTACTGTATGGCCCGATTTTCATGTTTGATAGCTCATTTTAAAGCTTTCACGATACTGCGTTGCGTTATAAAAGTTTCACTGTACGAAAATTGTTTTTTTATTTAATTACATCAGTTTTTAAAAAAAAATGAAAAATTGCCGAAATTAAATGTATGCATTTAATTTCGGCACTTTACAAACAATCGATTGTTTCTCAGTCAAAAAATCATCATTTTCAAAAATTTAAAAACCCATCATTATCTCCAGACAGTTTTCTTTAATTTAAGCTTCTACTTGTTGTTCAACGTGTAATTAGCAAAAAGTTACAGCTAAAATGCCAAATGGTATCAAAATGAGCAAAATTCGGGAAAAAAGTGCATTTAATTTCGACACTTTTTAAAAGGACCCTCTTAATCGAGTTTAAGTGCAGTGCTATGACCCCTACACATTGCAATGTTGTCTTTTAACTATCTAGAACTACAATTTAACACCCGACCACTTAATTCAACCCGTTTTTACCTACAGCTATATATGTGCCGAAATTACACTATTTTATTTTATAACGGTTGCTCACTACACACGCAAGGTAGAACCACGGGGACTAAAAATTCGGAAAATAGACTAAATTTTACCCGGACAGTTTAATTTTTAAACCAATTTATTTCGTAATCATGAAATGCCCATGTTCTAAAAACGAGTAACAATTTTATTTTTTATAAATCACACAATTTCACATGAAATATCATAACATAACAAATAAAAAAACTCACGACAGTCATCTACATATAATTAGCTCTCATTTGAGCTATCAAACGTCGTATTTTGTCCAAGATTACTAAAGATATAATCCAAAATCAAAAATGCCCAATTTGGAAAAGTGCCGAAATTAAATGCATTACCATATTATCAATATTTTCTATAACAAATATGTTTTTGAATTTACAAATCGAAAATTTTTGCAAATCTTTAAAAAGTTATACATTTAATAATTTTAACTTGTTTTTTTCTATCTATATTTTTAATATTGGCGATTCACGGCGAGCTAGCTATTCATTCTAATGAACTTCCAAAAAAAGTACGATTTTAAAATTGGTAAAAGGAGTATTAGCCTCTGTGCTCGCCAGAGTTTGCTCATGAAAGGTTTTTTGCAATTTTTTTGCTCACTTTTTTAACAATTCACTCCATAGAATATTTTAATTGCGATAGTTTACCAGGATTAACAAAATAATCGAAGATTGTCTGTATAATTTCAATAAAGTTACAGTTGTAAAATTTGCAATATTTTTCGGAAGGAGCCCCAAAACTTTTTGAATGGTTTAGTTTTTTTAAAATTGCTTGTTTTGTTGTTTTGACAGTAATACAGCAAAACAGATCAATAACAGATAGTTTAAAACTGTCTGATATTTCTTGTAATGCATGAAATATTGTTTTTTAAAGTCTTCCTGATCACATTAAAAACAGCCCAGGGGCTCAGGGGTATAGTGATTTTTAAATTGTCTGGAAGACCCAACAAAAAAAAACTGTGTCAGTCAACTCCAATAATAGCTAAAAATAAATTTCAGCGTTTACTCTATGGAGTGTGTATAAAAATTATAAAAATTGCTTGTTGAGTTTCGGTCTTACAAGAAATATAAACAATTGTATAATTTGCATTTGAATTTTTTCACTTTTTTCAGTGTAAAAATTAAAAATTAATGTTGATGACAGATTAGAAATATAATTAAATGGTTCAAGAAAGGTTAGTTTATATTTTAATTCTTTTTAGAGTATAGATTTTTAGTGGACGCAAACCAGTACTGCACGAAACACTACCACCAAAGACTCTCTCGCTTTAAAACAAAAGAATAGTGTGAAAAACAATACGGCACAAGAGTTCTGTGAGTGAATTTCGTTTGCTTCCCCATGTGACTCTGATAAAAAACATTACTGGCAGGAAACAATAGGATAATTCACTTAAAGTCGGCCAGAATTAAATTTGACCATCCGCTGTTATTTTTGCCATCCGTCAAATTATGAAATGAACATGAAATGTGCATGACTAAAATAGAACGTCATCTATTTAGCCATATGCGCAGTTCATTTCAAAAAACTATACGCATAGCAAAAATAACAAATGGTGGCCAAAATTAAGGTCTGATTAAATTTAAGTCAGTTACCCTACTGTCACGAAAACGTAAATCGTATGTACGTTTTAAGCGTTTGGGTAAGACTCAAAGCAATACTGGCCCAAAAAAATTTTGAATAACTAACTTACTGTTGCTTTTATTAACACTGCTTAGTAACGCATGAGATCAATAAACAGTGTTTTTCATAGTATTTTTTTTTAAACTATTTAATATAATTCCGAAATTTCTTCATACTACGATTCGTTTAGGCTGGTTAACTTAAGGAAGTTTATAGCATTGAGTGCGCCTGTCGCTAGGCGTATTGTTAGCGATTTTTTTAAAATTTACTGGCAACTGAGTTGTAAGTTGTTTTTTGTTTTGTAAAAAATTTTGTAAAAACTAGGCCATTATTTTTTAGAAAAGAAAATTAAAAACCTCTAAGCCAAAAAATTAAATATTTCGTAATAATTTAAAAAATAATAAAAAAAGGACGGAGCTCCGGCGGTGGCTCCAGAGCTCCAAAAAGCGGCGCTTCGCTCTGGAGCTCGGAGCTCTGGAAAACATTATTACTAATCATAAGGCAAAATGTAAGTGCGTTAAATGTTTGCACATTATGTCCTTTGGCCTGATACCGCTAGACATAGATAACTCTGACTCAAACAGACGAACACCACATGAGTTAAATAGGATATATTTTAACCATTTTATTGGAGCATTTTAAGGCAATATTGTTTTTTTTAAATTGGGATAAACAGAAATCGCACAAAATTTGAAATATTTGCAGAATTCATTGTTATAAATAAGTTATTTTTTAGAACTATAAAAATTTTTAGAGTGGAGTGCCGGTTTTTTAGAGTTCTAAAGTTCCACTTTCAGGCTTCAGAAACACTTTCAAAATAAAAAAGGAAGAATTTTATATAAAAAGAACCCTAAAGATTTTTTGACTCAAAACTCAGGCACCTTGAACTGGAATTTTTTTATTAACATGAAGTATAGTACATCTTACAATAAATGGTGTGGGATCTCTGGATCAAACGTCAGTTCATTATAGGATGTACTATTACTGTATGTTCATAAAAAAATTCAGTACAAAGTATTTATACCTGATTGATGCGCATATTGATTTCTGAGATATGCAAATTTACTGTTTAGACAACAAATTTCATCAGTCAATTCTGTACGTTCCTGAACGCAATTTGATATAGGGTCGTTGGAGCGAAGAAAACTTAGGGCTGGAACTTGGAGCCAAGAATAGGGAATTCGAAGCCGTGAGGAATTTGGATCCGTAATTTGAGAATTTAGAGCCGAAAGTAAAAATAGGTAAAACGTTTACCTAAGCCTAAATCTAAATTTAAAGCTATTTTTTCTTAAAGTCTCCAAGTTCTGATTGCTCGGGACTCCAAGTTTCCTGCTTGTGGCTCTAAAGACCCTGTACACAAAATTTCACAGTATTCTTTTGAGCCTGTACTCTTTTGCTTACTGTTTATTTCTTTGGTTTACTCTTTTGTGAAACCCGGAACTGGTTTGTAGTAATTTTTTTACTGCATTGTACTCTTATTGCAGGGAGCGGTTTTTAGTTACCCTTTGTCTTCCGGTACGTGGTCTTTAGAGCCTTACGCAGGGAACTTGGAGCCATTGAAAATTTTCGAGAATTTGGAGCCACGAGTAACGGGAACTTGGAGCCGTTCAGAAAAAATTGGTTTGGGCTAAAATTTAGGTTTCGCTTAGGCTTAGGTACACGTTTTAGCGATTTTTATTTTTGGTTCAAATTCCCAACTTACGGCTCCAAGTTCCCTATATTAGGCTCCAAGTTCCAGCTCCAAGTTATCTAGGCTCCATCGACCCTTAATCAGTCTTCCTCTATTTGAAAATGTTACTTCCTATATTGGCTTCGCCTACATTTTTGTACTTTCTACCTATTCACCGAGCCAAGAGCTTATATTAGGCTTTCCCGTGGTGTGTATGCTACTGTGTAGTTGTGTGCATAGGTGAAAAGCTTTTCGAATTCAGGGGTATACTCGAGATCCAAAATTTGGGGGTATCCTGAAAAAAATTTTGGGTTTACCTAAATATCCCATTTTTAGCGTTTTTAGCACCCAGATCTTCAAATTTTAGGGGGTCCGAGGTACCCAAAGTTAAGAGGAGGGTGTTGGCAGGGTTCGAGATTTTAGAGAAGCCGTATACGCATAACCGACACCAACCCCTCCCCCCCCTTCATCTCCTGCACGCACACCTATGGTTGTGTGCTACTTTGCTATTATTTCTCATAAACATATCGCAGCTAAACAGTTCATCTTTTTTAAATGTAAGTATATCAGGGATCCAGCACGGTAATTACTATGAAACCGCCCATCACCATACAATTATTGTAAATACCGTGCTGGATATCGGATTTGCTTACATGATTAACGGTGTACAACGCGTAAATTGATTTTTAAACACAAAATCATAAAAACATACATGTCTTTTTACCCTAAAGATATTCTTTTGGTACTTTTTTTCAAATGCAATTTACTATGGCTTTTTTGTTTTTGCAGTTCGGAGCGAGATTGTTTTCGCCAACCGGTCCCTTTTACAGTTGCGCTACATAGACTTCTCGTGCTAATATTATGATAAAAAATACCCGTCAGTGTCAACCGTAGGCGTGTTTTTTCCCGCCAATTAATTATTTAAATAATTTCCACCGTATATTTGATCGCGCGCAAGTTTGTTAGTGTCAGAATGTTAGTGTTTGTTTGTTTGTTAATCAGTCATTTCAATTTATTCGCTTACTCGGCCGTCGATCTTTGCGTGCAGAAAAAAGCGTTCTACTGTAATTGTATGATCGCGCAGAAATTGCGTTTAAATTTTACGCGGTTCCTGTGATTTTGGAAGGAAAAAATTTTTTTTTCAAAACTGGCTAAAACTTATTATTGGTAAAGGGTTTTATGTCAATGTTAGAGTCAGAAGAATTTTTTTTTTTTTGAAAAATCAAAATGCACTTCTTTTAACTAGACAATATATTTTTACTAAAGAAAGGAATGATCATTCTTCCTGGTAACAAAACGGATTAACCCTATGGGATATCTTTCACTGCATATCCGCGTAAGGTATTGCTCGCTATCGCTGCTCAGTGTTAACTCCGCGTCCCGATCGCCCGGCTCACCGTCGAGCGAGACACAGTGCAGCACTGAAGCGGAATCTTTTCTGCGGATTTGCAGCGGTTTTTGGATGAAAGAATCCCAAAGGGTTAAGCTAACTGAGGTAACGTTGGAAAACTTATAGTCTGGAGAATGTCGTAAAGCAGTTGAATTTTCAAAAACATTCCATTTTTATGCTAAACAACGAATTTTTAATAAATAGGGTGGAAAACCTGCTTCAAACCAGAAAACGGATTCGGTTAAATAAAGTATTATTGGGAAAATTATTACTGGAAAAAAAATTGGAAAACTCGGAAATGTCGTAAAGTTTTGATTTGAATTTTCAAAAACAAAAAACTAACTAACATGGACATTTTTATATTGAAAAACTAATTTTTACCAAATGAACCATTGCATTTTGTCACTTAAAAAACCGTTAGTCTCTAAACTGGCTTAAAAGTATGAGAGAAACTTTACAATCAGCTAGAGAGCCAGATTATCCTTTTTCCGGAAAAATTGACATCAAAATCTTTGTATTGGACACCCGAAGAGAACCTTCGGATTTCGCTAGTTAATATTTTTTTTTGTCTTTGAACTGGATTAGAATTATTGGGACTAAATATTAGTCCATGAAAATCAACAATATCATGTTATATTTTAAATTATACAATAAATTTTTTACGTGCACACAAAAAATTTCCCAATAAACAAACGAAAATAACTGAAAACATATTTTCTGGGTTTTTTAATTGGAAGAGATTTAAAATTTATAATCAAATTTCAAATTAAAGATAGCTTTTTGAAAAAAAAAACAATACTTTTAAAAATGGACAACTGCATAATAGACATTCAGTATTTTGACTATAAATAGTCTGAAAACGGTTGTTTCGTGTGTACAAAGTTTTAGCAAACTTTAAAATAACTTAGAAGTTTGTTGCAGGCATTCAATCTTATTTAATTTTAAAAAATAGAGCAAATGGACCCGAAAATAAGAAAATCTGTGTCCGTCAAATGGCTGAAACCGGCTACTTGGTTTTCTAAAATAATTAGAATAATAGACAATATTCAAAATGACGATATTAAATTTGATAAGATGCTGAATTGATTAAACCAGAAGTAATTGACGAAATAAAAATTTCAATTAATCAAAAACCATATAGTTAAATAGAGCCTGAGCGTACCGAAAAACAATAAAGCTCTGTTTTTACATTAATCCGCGTGTATGAACGTTGTGTCATGGAAACGGGACAATTGTCTGAATAGACTAATTCGCTCCGTATCCGTTTGACTCCCGCTGAAATATAGCTCAAATCTGCAAACAGGCTTGTAAGACTTACAGAGATGTTTGTTACAGCAGTCGTTGATTGGAAATCCATTCAATTTCTGTGTTGTACTTTTTGTACCAGATGTCTAGCGGTACTCCCAGTGCTCCTTTTGCCACAATAAGTACCAAAACAGCTGAGTTTGAAATTTTGAAAAATGAGGTTCAAATGTAGTCAGTAAAAATGCAAAACGGACAAATTATAAAAAAAATCATGAATGTAATCTGCGGTAGTTTTAAAAGATTGTTTAGCGATTTTTTTGCGAAAAAATTTAAATTTTTGATCAATTTTTTTCCTAGTCATAATTTGATCTTAAAATAGTTTTGAAAAGCGGGTAAAGTTGTGCGTATCTTTTAAAAGTAGTACCAATGGACAAAATTCATTAGCAATAAATGCAATATTTTAGCGGACCACATTTTACAGAGACTTTTTTTTAATATCACACAAAACAAACTATTCCAATATATTTGGGTTTCTCGAAACCAAAGCTACAGCTAACCATTAAATTGCCAATAATTTTCTCTGACAAAATTTTTTTTTAAAAACAAAAATTAGAAAATTTCTGCCGTTCATTTTACTTTTAACACAAAAATATATAAATAATGAGAGTGTTTGAAACAATAAAAGAAAAAAGTACTTTAGAACTATGATTTTTAATGAAAATGCAATTTTTAAATTTATTTACTTTTAAATCATATATTGAAAGAAATATTGTTGTTGATATTATTTAACAAATATTAAAACATTTAAAATTTTATTCTAAATTTTTATTGTTTATACTATACCGATTCTCAACTATGTTTCGTTATTTTTAATAAGAAGAAAATGACTTTATGAACTACAAAAAGATAGAATACTATAGGTGTTTTTACTTTAGTGAAATATCCGTAGGTTTTATCAATAAATATTTTATGATTTAAGTAAAGTTTTTTCACATCCATGTGTGTCTTTCTGTAAATTTATTGCTCTATTCTACACATGATTACTATTTTAAATAGTATTTCTAACATTGCTAGAGTTAATAAAACTTCATTCCAAGATTTAAAAAAAGTTTTTTTCGGAGCACTACGTAGAAACCTATTGTCGTAAAAAACGTAATTGCAATTTTCTGGCGGATTAGTGAGATTGAGTAAATACCGATAACATTTGCCTTAGAATATATTTAGCTTTTAGGCTGACTAGCTATTTTAAACCTATGGATTTCATGTCTCTACTGATATGCACTAGTGTTGTAAAAAGTTACTTTTACTTTTACTTAAAATAATAAAAGTAACGGATTTTGGATTACTTTTACTTTTACTTTTACTCGACTTTTGAAATTTAAATTACTTTTACTTTTACTCTTACTCAACTTTTGAATTTTCAAATACATTTACTTTTACTCTTACTCGGATTTTCCACTGCAAATACTTAAATTAATTTAAGTAAAATTTAAGTAATTTCAATGGGTAGATTCCCCATGGGCTTGTTGTAAAGTAAATGGCAAAAGACAATTTTTTAAGCCGCTAACACGCTGAAACCATTTATTTTGACCAAAAACTTATTAAAATGATAATTTACACATAAAATTAGCAAAAAAAACTTTAGAACAGAGCTCTGGAGCCCCAAAACCGGTGTTTTGGTTCGGTTCAAAATTACTTTTATTATACTTTTACTCTTACTTTTACTTAAAAAAATAGGTCTTACTTTTACCTTTACTTTACTTAAATAAAATTTTGACCATTACTTTTACTTTTACTTTACTTAAAGTAAAAAATCACAAATTACTTTTACTCTTACTTTACTTAAATTAAAATTTTTCAAATTACTTTTACTTTTACTTAAAATAATCCAAAATCAATACTTTTTACAACACTAATATGCACCATTAAAATAATTCAGTGATATTTTGACAAAAAACTGAGGGGAAACATATGAGAAAATAATTTATTTAAGATTAGCATAATTATATTAACTTACTTAGTTAAAATGAATATGGTACTAATTTTTGGATTAAATATCTAAAACTAATAATATTCCAGTCTAAATTTGAACTCGTATAGTTTGCTCATTGACAATCTACTAAAGTTCTTATTTAAAGTCTTATTTTAAAACCTTCAGCGTAAAAAACTATATAAAATACAAATCTTACCAATATTTGGTTTAAATTTACTTGTGGTAGTTTTTTTGAGTTGACAAAAATATTTTTGTTTGTTTGTTCGTTTGTAATGCACAGAATTTAAAATTATTAACAGTTACGAAACTTCATGTTAATGGTTTTTTGCACATAAATTTTTTTTCTAATTTCGAAGCATAAAAAACACATGTACATTTTTAGCTTTAATAAATTAACTACTTCAATTTTTAGTCTGAGTTTTAAGTTTTTAGCCAATCAACCAAAGTCATATAAAAGATATTCAGGAGTAAAAAGTGCGTTTGCAACTGTCGTATAACTTTAATTTTTTGTTGGTTTACCGCGCAAAAACTGCTGAACGTACTTTTACTGAACTGAACATCAAATGGAACGGCCAATAAGCTGCGCGTCAACTATTGCCATGCAAATTAAACCACATCGTATGAAAATTATTCCTTATGTGACGTTGGTCGATTATGAAAATTTACTAAAACATTACCACAATGAAAAATATATAATAAAGGAGACACTCAGATCAAACCGCTCAAAAAAAATACGATTTAAATTTTATTTCTATAGTACCATTTAAATGGTACTTTTGAAATACAATTTAAATGGTACCCTTTTAGCGGTGTGTTCTTTTAAGTGTCTCATTTTTCATTGATTATATATTGTTGCAACAGTTAGTACCGTATTTCGTACTTTCCACCATCGTTGATAAAAGTTTCCACTAATGTTGATTTGAGTATACTCTTTTATAATTTAACTTTTTTAACATTTTTTCATAATTATATTATATTGTAATACTAAGCTGCAAGCATAGGAATTTATGAACCCAAAGGCAAAATTAATTATGTATTTTATGACAAACCTGTTCTCGCGATTTATTTTACACAGGCGAGAAGGTGTAGCGGATTTATATTTAGTTATAATACTTGTGCTAAGAAATTTGTATGTTAGGTTAAGATAATTTTTCTGGTGTTATCGTTTTATTCGTCACAGACTCGTTGGTGCCGGTCCTTTAGAAGAAACTTGGAGTCGTCGGAAATTTTTAGAAACTTAGAACCTCGAATAATGGAAACTTGGAGCCCTTAAGATAAAATTAGTGTGGGCTTAGATTTAGGTTTCACCTATAAGCTTAGGTACACGTTTTAGTGAGTTTTCGTTTCGGCTACAAGTTCCCTCTCGATTTACGACTCCAAGTTCCCTATTTTATTTTTTACAAAAATGAGCGATTTGGAGCCAGAAATGGGAACATGGCGTTAAAAGTGTAAAATTGCTAAAACGTATTCCAAAACTTAAGCCAGGGCCTAAAATTTTTTCCAAACTATTTTTTTACTTTCGGTCTAAGTTTCTATTTTCTCGGCTCCAAATCCCCAAAATTTTGCGACGTCTCCGAAATTCCTAGTGGCTGCTCCAAAAACCCGTATTCAAGTGACTTATTTATAGGAATGCAATTTTTTGTTAAAAACTGCTCTTAGTTGTTTCTACCTCTTTCACAGGATACGAGCTCAATGGAGCCTAGGGAACTTGGAGAAAGAACTTGGAATCTAAAATTGGTTAAGCAAATGTAAAAATCGCTAAAACTTATACCTTATTCTAAGTAAAACCTAAATCTAAGCCCAAAACAATTTTTAAAGACTCAAGTTCCCATTGTTTGCGGTTCCAAGTTCCCAAAAAAATCTAATGGCTCCAAGTTCCCTCCTCGTGGCTCTAAATAATCCGTGCAATTCACGAATTTTGCTGCAAAGCAGTCAAATTGTTCATGTTTTATGAACGATTTAAATGATTTTAACCACTTAAATTATTTGACAGTTACTTATTTTTTTAATAAAACACTGTTTAACTTTAATTTAAAAAAATTATCAAGCTTAAAATGTAGTATAAGCCGTAAAATTTTTAAATTAAAATCAATTTTATCATTTATTGTTTTATTTTATAGACAGGAGACTGCTAGATTTATAAGTGTGCATGAAGGATATATCCACACATAAATCTCATGAAATCTATTTAATGGTGTAATTATACAAAATCCAAGGGAAAAAGTGAGCAAAAATGGGAAGACAATCCTGGAATTGGATTAAAACTCAAAAATTAGATCTTTGTAAAAGATGAATACATTTTTCTCGGTTCGACAAACTGTTGAAAGCCACTCCCCATTATCTTGGGCTCAGGTAAACTAACAAAATTTAAATTAAACTCTAAAGCTTTAAATATAAAAACACAATGCACACAAAACGGGTGAGCATTAAGGATCGTTTACACTTATGTAAAATGCACGATACATAATACAGAATGAAGTATGTAGAAGGCATATTAGGTCCAGTTCACACTTGCGCACAATGCAAACTGCAATGCAAACTCGCCCTAACAAGAGCCATTACATACACTAACATCTTTTTTAATAAATAGTCTAATTTATTTATGACTGATCGGAATTGAATCAAATTTAAATTCGCATGTAAATTTGATTTTAAATTCAATTCACATAAAACTTAAAACACTGTTTCGGGTTTGATGTATCGTACAATCTGCCTAACTGTTAGTGTGAACACATGTTGGGGGTTTTATGCATTTTGCGTAAGTTTGAACGCCCTTTTAATTGTTAAACATGCTAAACAAATTAAATTTGTTACTAAATGGATTTTGATAAAACATACAATAAAGAAAAGCTTGGTAGCCAAAAGTGTTAAATTTGGCTAAAATACAAACATTATTTAAAAGTTACTTTTATCCAAACAAATAAAGTTTATGTTTATGATAAAATAAAGTTTTGTAATTTATTTTAGTTAAAATAGAAAAAGAATGAATTGGTGCATTGTAAAATGAACCCACATAATAAGTATCATTTATTGTTAGCGCCTTTAACTTTTAAACTAAAAAAATGATCATAGTCATTTTGATAGTATTAAAAATGGTCTTTTTTTAGAGCTTATTTATCATAAGCCTGAGGACCGTTTTCTAGTAAACCATGAGTCCGTAATCTGGCGAACGTGATTGGTTCGCCTTGGTAATATAATGCATTGTGTGGTGTTTTATATAAACTTTGCTAGAATACATGATGATGGTGATGTATATTTATTCTGTAGAGTCTTCTTAAATAATTTTTTCCAACATAAGACTTTACTGTAACAAGTATAATAAAAACAACAGAGTACTTTTAGCTTCATTTACACACCTTCATTGTAAGCTTCATTTACACACCTTCATTGTAACACAAGGCATAAAACATGAAGACTAAAATGCGTTAAAGCCTAATTTTAGCGGTATGACTTTACACACTACAGTGAAACGGTACAAAAAATGATTGTAAGAATCTGTTAGTTTTTTATAAGCATTTAGAACCTTCTACTAAACAAACAAAAATGAAAAAGTTTTTTAGAGAAATTGCAAAAGTGAATAATTGCAAATGAAGAACAAATGAATCACAAAATTAACTTGTTACTTACTGAATAATGAAACAGTTTTCTATTCCTAGAATTGACTTCAAATTTTATTGTGTCTGAAATTTACGCACTTTTCCTTTGGTAAATATGAGTTATTTTGGTTCAAAATTTACATAACTTTCATTCCAATTTTATTTACAAACAAAAAGAACTGAGATTTTTAAAATAAAATTTTTAAATGCTGATTATTTGCCTGCTTTTTTTATTATTTTCAAAATTTTTACTTACTTTTTTGGTTTTTAATTTTCCTGATCTTTCATATTCCTCTTCTCATTATTCCACCGTACAGTTTCCAATGTAGTTGAGAAATAAGAAATTATTTAAATATAACAAATTTTCGACCTGTTTTTGTCATTTATACCCAAGCAATCTAGTTATCTAGCCATATACCAATTGTCCGGTAGTGCCGCTTAGAATTTCTAGTTCATTATAAAAGTAGAATAGCCGACATAATTTCGACCACCAGCTATTGCATTAGTAATGTAACGACTCGATTACATATACATTGAGATGGTCTTCACAGCTGATGCACACAGATCATCTACTATTATTTGTTTATGTAAATACAAAAACCAAATGATCAAGAAAAGCCTAAAAGCAAAATCATTTAATTGTGACCGAAAACTGTCGGCTGTTTAATTATAAAAAGTTAATCAACTATCCTAAATAAACACCGAAATTAATTTAAATAATTATTAAATTAATTACGGTCATAACTGTTTATTAACTATGTTATCAGTTGAACTTTCGCGGTTGGCGGGCTAATAATTCATTTTCAAGTGGAATTATGTCACATCACAACATCAATGTAAACAATAAGAAACCTCAGTGGATCGAATTGTGTGGGCGATGCACAGCATTTCTTTAAGCAACTATAATTTGTAGACTTTTTTTCAGTTTTACTTGTTTCTTTTCCGGCGAATTGTTATAGTAAAAACTTCCTTTAAAATTTAAACATTAACGGAAGATCTTTAAACGTGCTTTATCCAGGATTTCTTTGATTAAGTCCCGAATTTCGATCCATGGCTTCAAATAAATATAACCTACATTTTAAGTCACATACAATGGCCGATTTGTTTAAATTTTTTGTCATTTAAAGGTCAACCAACAATTTTTTTAAATTATATTTACTTTTTTACTAAATAAAGTATATCAAATTAAAAAATTAACACAGACTATGATAAGTCAATTTTTTTCATTTTTAATGTTTAAAAAAATTTGAAAAAATGGACTTACCTAGAAATAACAAAATTTTGAGTCAGCGGTCCCGCCGCGAAATAAATTCCTTATAAAATAAATAATTTCTACCCAATTTTCTCAAAAACCGGAGATTTAAAACCAATATAAAAACAACTTTAAGTATTTTTTTAACCTTTGACTATTGTTTAGAGCTATTTTTTGCGTAACTAAGGTTATACATATGTAAACTTTTTGGGTTAATCAGATAAAACAAAACATTTTGTAACGATTTAATTTAATACTAGCATTTCCATTTGGAACGATATTTAACGAATTTGCACCATTCTTCTCTGCAAAAATTTTATTTTTAACCGATTAGTTAAAGGTAACAGGTATGAATGATGATAATTGTCACTTTATTGGTTATCAAATGATCTTCATTTTTTTTCAGTGAACAAAATATTCAACCCAGCCGTAGTTTTTCTATTATTTTTGATAATTTTTAAAATTTATGGTCAAGCTTAATATTAATTTATTATGAATGACGAAGAAAAAAAGAAGAAAACTGTAAGTTGAAAATCAATTTCCTAATATACAATGCTGCACAGCCTTTTAAAGCCCAAAAATTTTAACGCTTTTTTTAGTCTTCCACCGTAAACAACGTCTCTTCTCTGAAAAAATTGCAATCCTGCAAACTAAAAAAATATATATTATCAAATAATTTTTAAAAAATCGTTTAAAATAGATCTATTTTCTTAAAAAATAGGTTCATTTCGTCTATTGTCTGGTAATTTAAAACATTTAAATGGGAGTGTTAAAAAAATCTCTTTTTCCTGATTATTAAATAATTTTTTGTTGGAATCACATGCAGTATTTTGTAGTTCGGTAAAAAATATTGGCAAGATTTGAGAACTTAGATAGATAGAAAAATTTTATTTGTCAAAAAATAAAGACAAAAAGGCGAGTATAGGTTTTGAAAACACTATAAATACCGCCTAATAAACATGACAAAAGTTACTCAAATCGGTATTATCTAAATAACGTTTAAACATGATTAGACAATTACTTGTTACAATTTGGTTGTACAAAATATTCCAAATAAGAACTAAACGCTGAGAAAATGCGAATTTACGAACATCATAATTATAATTTTCTTTTAATTTCAATTTTTAAAAATTACATCTTAAATTGTACCAAGTATTATCTAAAATAAAAAAGATTGAAGTTGATTTGAAAGTTCATTTCTTTAAAAAATAATGCCAAAGTTTGCCAACTGGTCCAAATTTCCTGCAATAAATAGCAGAAAAATAACAATAAATGAGAGCAATTTTTAGATTTAGGATTGATTGGGCCTTGGGAACTTGAAGCCGACACTTAAACCCAAAAATAGGGAACCTGGAGTCGTAGGTGAGGAACTTGGAGCCGTAAGTTGGGAACTTGAAGCTAACAGTAAAAATCTTTAAAACGTGTACCTAAGCCTAAGGGAAACCTAAATCTAAGCCCAAACCAATTTCTCCTTAAAGGCTCCAAGTTTCCATTTCTCGTGGCTCCAAGTTTCCAAAATTTACGATGTCTCCAAGTTCCCTGCTTGTGGCTCTAAAGACCCCGTACTCAATTTTTAGGGTGCCAAGTTGGTGCTGCCTCATGTAATTTTGGTGGCAATAGTAGTGGTCTACGCGTTTGTTGGAGCTTTAATTTTCTGGACGTTAGAACACAAGCAAGACGCGGAGCTCCGCCAGGCTGCCATTCTGGACCTTTACAATTCAACTGTCGCATTTATCAAGTATGAATAGCACTAAACTGTGTACAACAATAATGTAAAAGTGAGCATATCTCATTAATAGTACGGTAGATTTCCACGAAAATTTTTTGAAAATAGATTTTACGTTAGTGGTATATTTATGTTGACATCGTGTAAATCAACCGTTTTATTAGTAAAATATGGCCACTTAAAAAATCTTTTCTTGTCATCATTTTTATACAAACTTTATTTTAACGTTTTTTTTCAATGATTTTTAATTCCCGATGTGAAAATAAACAAGGAATATCGATTTTTATTAATTGGTGGTATTGACAGGTGTCGACTTTAAAAAAATATGTATACTTGGTAAAACTCTAAAACAAATCAGAAAAACGTACTATTAGACTTACATGTATTTATATACATACAAAAATAGGTATTATATAGATAAATCTGATGTTTTTTTAATATATTTCGCTTCGGAAAAATTGCAGCACAATTTTATAATTCATAGATATAAAATGACAGAAACTGATTTCAAAATCAGCGGTCGTTTCTTTAACAATAGTCGAGGTGTATATTTGTAGTCGTAATTACAGCATTAGGAGTCAGTGCAAAAATGACAATTTTAAGCCGTAACTAGAAGATTGCCTATAAAATTTAAGTAGATGTTTTTTTGTTTAGGTTTCAAGGATTTTAAAAAAACAGTTTCATGTTTCTTTTTTCGCTTCAAAATTTCAACTTGCAGTTAACTGGTCCCCGAATTCCTAATTTATTGCCATATAAGAATTTTGAACTGAAACTTATAATAAACATAAAGTATAGCACAAACTACATCTTCTACTGCGTGGAAATTACCTAGTTTATTTAAAAATTAAAAGGCTTGAAAAAGGCATATCTGAATAAGAAGGCAAAAAGTGGTTTTTCATAGTGACATTACGCTCATAGTGACCTTTTTTATTTGAAAGTGTCGGTGTTAAAACGTTTGATTGATATTTTTATGTTAGATGCAAAAAACAATATGGCTAGAAAAGGTAATATAGCGGGTTTTTGTTTGTGGTTGTCGCTATTTGCTTTGGGGGAAAACCGAAAATATTTGCACTACAAAACATTTACATCGATTTAAAAAAACAAAATGCGGGAGTTTAATTGAGGAGATATGCATTTTATTAATAATTTTAAGTTTATCATTTAATTTATTATATTCTGCATTTAATATTATATTATATTTTAGCCTTTCATTTGTTTTAAAGTTGTTTATTCTAAAAAGGTTACCATTTTTTTAGGATTTAGGGTCGATTAAACCGAAGAAACTTGGGGGTGAAACTTGAAGCCAAAAATAGGAATCTTGAACCGTAAGTTGCGAAAGCAGACTCAAAAATAAGAATGGCTAAAACCTATACCTAAATCTAAGTGAAATCAAAAGGCCAATTTTAAAACCCAAGTCCAATTCAATTTTTTTATGCTTTAAGTTCCCAAAGTTCGTAACTCGAAGTTTCCAAAATACTTTTGGCTTTAAATATCCCGTACCTTTTTAAGTTTCTTTTTTACCCCGCTCTTTTTTTACCGTTATTTTAATATTAAAAAAATTTATGAATTACGATATTTTTCACATAGGAAACTGTGAATATTTTTCAAACTTTTTTAGAACTTATCAGTCGGATCAAAGGCTCGAGGCACCGGTGGAGCAGAAAATCTGGAGGGATTTGGAATTATTGCTAATGAAATACGAAAAAAAATTGAAAACCATAAAAGATATAAGAACTGCCGATGTCTACCTCCAAAGAAAGCCTGCCAGCTCGTGGGATTTTGGAAATTCCATCCTTTTTTCTTTCAGCGTTATTACCACAATCGGTAAATTTTTTATGGTATTGTTAGATTGGTGTTCATACATATCAAATACTACTACGAATAAGCAGGGATTCATAACAGTTTGAATAATCAAGCGGTTTTGCAATGCGATAAAATGTGTTATAAAAAACGTTTATAAAATGCTTTTTTGTACTAATCATTAAATTAAATAATAATTAAAATTAAAATAATATTATAATAATTATAATAACTAATAATTAAAAAGTAATTCCATAAATTTTTTGTTAAAAGTTTTTTGTAAACTAAATTCTGTTCAAAACTTCTTAACAACTTTCTGACAAACTTCCTAACAAAAAATATCTATAAAAATGCGATAGAATAATTTCAGATATATTTTTAGCTTAAATAAGCTTGAGTGTTCATTTAAAGAGCAGAGTTTTGAAGCTCTCACCGCCCAAAATATCCGGAGTTCCAGAGCTTGATACTGGAGGGTAGGAACATCACTAGATTGTTTTTGGTATCGTTAGATTGGTGTTCATATACATATAAAAAATATTTTGAAATAGGCGGGGAGGGAAGTCATAACAGTTTGAATAGTATTAAATAGGTAAGACTTATTCACAGTTTTGCTATACAATAATATTTGTAAAAAAAATTCTATTTTACCATAAAATGTGTGAAAACTACGTCATATTTTATTTATATTTTATTTTATTACTTTATTTTTATTTATTTAGTCAAAAGACAAAAACATAAATAAGCTAATATACACTGCATTTAATTCTATGCACCTTAAAAAAACCAAATAGAAAGCTCTAAAGAGTGAACTATAAGTAAGCTTAGATATATATTTTAACTAAGCTGAAAAAATTGGTAATTATAGATCATTGTAAATTTATTATTTAGCAAATATTACTGTAGACTTTGCTTCAACACCCACTTTTCCAATTAAATTGAAAAATTGGGACTTGGAGCTGGGCTTGAACCATCGAATCATTTAATTTAATGGAAACAAGTTTTAAATACGCTCAGTGATCATCGTTCAATGATAATGCAGATCAATGAAGTTCAATGATCATCAATGATACTGCAGACTTTTGCCCACTTTTTATGTCATGCTTATTTAAAACTGGTTTAATTTTTTTTAGAATGATGGAATTTATTGGATTCAAAGATTGTTTTGTTTCACTAAAACTTTCTTTTATAAATGTTGATTTATTTATTTCGCTTAAAGCTGGAAATGTAAAGCAAAAAAAGTAGCACTAATAGCATAACCAAACAATTTGCATAACAATATCAATATGCTATCACTATTTTCATGTTTCCGCCGGGACTCAATCTTGCTAGCTTCAGTGCGCTAGACCAACGTTCTGCCACTGCGCCACGACGACTTCAGGCTGGTTCATACTTATGACAAAACGTCCTTTGGACAAAGTCCAAAGGACAAACACAGCGTCAAATCGTCCCATGGACTTTGTCCTTTGGATTTTGTCCAAAGGACAACATGTTCATACTTTTTGTCCTTTGGAGTTTTCCCTTTGGATTTTGTCCTTTGGACTTTGTCCAAAGGACAAATTTCAAGTAGCATTCATACTTCGTCCAAAGAAAAAAGTCCAAAGGACGTTCTGGCTTGTCCAAAGGACGTTTTGGCTTTTCTAAAATTGTCCTTTGGACTTTGTCCAAAGGACGTTTTCTCATAAGTATGAACCAGCTTTTCGACTATATAAATTATAGAATATATAAATTATACGCTCATTTAGGTTACGGTCACATCGCCCCGGTGACTTTCGCCGGCCGTATGTTTTGTATAATCTACGGTGTCGTCGGAATTCCGCTAACAATGTTAGCCATCGCTAACATAGGTAAATTTCTAGCCGAGGCCGCGGAAATACTGTACAGTTCCGCCAAGCGAAGATACTTGAACTGCCGTGGGAGGAAGAAAGATCCAAAAGACGACGGTTGTCTATCGGATCCGTCCAACAATATATTTGGGATATTTTGTTTGTTTTTCGCGTTCACTATTTACGTCATCGCCGGCGCCGTTTGCATGTCCGTCTGGGAGTTGGATTTGGACTTTTTTACAGGTAAAATTAATGATTATCGTAATACATGGACATATCTTGAATTCATGATAGAACTGATCATCCACTGGGGGCCTGATCTTTAGAGCCGCAATCAGAAACTTGGAGCCATGGGAAACTTGAAGCCTCTAAGAAAAAATTAGTTTGGGCTTAAATTTAGGTTTCGTTTAGCCTTAGGTAAATGTTTTAGTGATTTTTATTTTTGGCTTTAAGTTCCTAACTCAAGGTTACAAGTTCCCCACTTATGGCCCAAAGTTCCCTTTTTTGTTCCCCTGGCTCCATCGACCCTAAATCCACTGGGGCATGGTAACTCCATGAAGAAATTGACAGCCGCGTCATAATTAAAGAATATTGGCAATTTTGTAATTCATATCATTATTATTATTCTAACTAAAGTTAAAATCTTTTAGGCTGAAATTAAGGGCGTAACCGCTCGCCGCCAGAAAAAAACAAAAAATGAACGCACGAGAATAAAAATAATAAAAAATGTTGTCAGAGATGATGTAACCAATTATTATTAAGTTACGTCAGGTGGTTCTCTCCAAGTGATATTTTCTCGAAGAACGAGTGGTTACTTTTCACCCTGATAAAATTCATCTAAAATACTCATATTTAAAAATTAAGGGCGTAACCGCTCGCCGTCAGAAAAAAAACAAAAAATGAACGCACGAGAATCAAAATAATAAAAAATGTTGTCAGAGATGATGTAACCAATTATTATTAAGTTACGTCAGGTGGTTCTCTGCAAGTGATATTTTCTCGAAGAACGAGTGGTTACTTTTCACCCTGATAAAATTCATCTATAATACTCATATTTAAAAATCGATATTTTTTCTTAGTAACTAATTTATCAAATACAGATTGATCGGTAAGTGTGAAAAATTGCGCGAATTTTTTAAGGAGACATGAGCGATACAGCCTTTGAATTTAAATTATTAAAAACAGAGTATTTCGCGATCGTCAAAGCTTGCTGTGAACTTTTTCCTTTCTTTTGGAATAGTCTAAATTTCGTCTGCCTTATTAAACATAAGTTTCGGGTGAAATCGCCTGTTTTTTATATTCTATTTTTTACATAGTTTTGATGATTTCGAAAAAAAAACAAATAGACTTTGACAAAACGTTCCAAGAGCGCAAAAAATTTCACATTAGATTTAAGACGGAACGGCTAGTGACAAGATATATTGTGACACCAGGGTAGTAAGACTGGGGCAGGCGGGTTATAGCAAGTGATATGTAGGTTAGCTATTTTTTAAAATATCCTAACATTATTAACTAAAATGCACTGTCTAAAAATTTGCTTTAAGAATAAATTCTTGAAATAAAAGTTGTACCAAAAAATATATAATATAACAAAAAATGTGGAACTTCTATATAAAAAAATTTAGTCACAGTATGCTATTATAATGGCATATTTTCGAAATAGTCAATATAAATGGCTCCCTATTATATATTCACCATTAAAGTTCAAGCGAATCAAAATGGAGAGTATTATAAGGACCTAACTTAATTTCATATAATATATATTCACAACCATAATAGTTACTTCAGAACGGCCTTTTAGTCATTTAAAAGAAAACTCTTGATTTCGTCCTTCATTTAAAAGAAAACTCTTGATTTCGTCCTGAATTTACAAATTGTCAAAATTAAAAATTTTTTGACAAAAAAAACAATACTTTGTCCGACTTGTAAAAAATTTGTATATGTTAGTTTTTTATCCCAAATTGAAATGATTTTAATTTATGCAATATTTCTTCAATTTATTTATTTCAAATTCAGGATAAAATAAGTTATGCCTTTTTAATGGCATATTTTCTATTTTTATTCGCGTGAATCAAAATGAAGAATATGACATTATAATAGGGATGCCATTTAAATTTACTATTTTGAAAAGATGCCATTTAAATGGCATACGCTGACTTCGATTTTTAAATAGGAGTTGAACGTTTTCCGTTATATTGTATATTTTTGTTAGTACTAGGTATAGTTAGGAATAAGTAGTCCTAGGCTAGATAAACTCTTTAAAAATTAGCTTTAAGAGTAAATTAAATTCCACATTCACAATAGATTGCTATACGTTTTAACTATAGACTAAAGGTAAACCCAACATGGCTGCAACAGTTGTTCGTTGGATTAAAAAAATGCCCCCCATTAAGTAACCATTCAAATCACGAGAATCTGACGTCACTTTATCAGCCAATTAGATTCGATTTAGTACGCAGCATTTGTTTGATAATAAAGTGACGTCAGATTCTCGTGATTTGAGTGGTTACTTAATAAAGAACTTTTCTTAATCCAACGAACAACTGTTGCAGCCACGTTGGGTTTACCTTTAGTTCTGAATAAGCGTCTTTTACAGTACGAGAGACAGTACAAAAAGAAAATAATAAAATTTGAAAAAATCTTAGTTTTCCTAGGTTCTTAAGTTTAAACCTATACTTTATAAAAATTGCTACACGATGATATGGTTCACTACGTTGAAGTGCTTTTATATATCAGTTTGTGCTAAATAAATTTTTGTTTTTTAGTTAAACGTCACAATACTTAGCAATCATCACTAAATAGCATTTTCGTAAACAATGATTTCGAGTTAGAAAAAATAAAGTTGAAATTTGTGCTTCGAAACTAATATTTAAACCTACATAGATTTTTTAAAGTTTTCGTTGTAAAACTATTCAAAATTTAATTTTAAAAAGTCCATTCCAAACTTTTAAATTAAGCATTTTTTTGTTATTGAAACATTGAAAACTGGAAACCAAGCGTGCAAGCAGCGCCGTACATACAAAGCGCCAAAAAAAACTAAAAATCCCCAAAAATTGCTTTTGCTTCTGTAATATTAAAAAGTATTTAAGACATTTTGAAGAGAAGGGGTCAAGATTTCAACCAATAAATATTTGAAATACTTTAAACCGTAAAATGTACTCGCTCGCTGTTTCTCAGTTTCCCCCCTACATATCAGTGGCGCTAGTAGTTATTGTACCCTCTTCCTACACTAAAAAACCCTTTTTTAGAAGTAGTCTATACAACTTAATCTTCAGAAAAATTGCACTAATTTAAAAAAAAAGGAAATTCAGTTTAACTGAGAACGTCAAAAATCGACCTGTCGCGGAACAATTGTTTTTGTTAGTGACAACTCAAATTTTGGAAGCTTCTTCTGCAAGAAACAACAAAAATCAAAATATCTCAACATTTCTTTTTATCTTTGGTGGCTTTCTGTATCAACGCTTGTACTTTTGTAATATTGTAATTATTTTTTAAACTCAAAAACTTTACAATAAAACAAAATCATTTGTATTCTGCATTTAAAATAGCATAAATATTCTTTCCAATTTCTAATGCTTCCCTGTCAGATCAAAACTGTTTTTCAAACATTGCGTTGCTAAACCATTAGCTATATCGGGTTTAGACTTCCACTTACGGTGTCTTGGAGCCTTAAGTAGGGAATTTAGAACCGCAGAAGCTTTTTGGAAACTTCGAGCCGAGAACGATGGGAACTTGAAGCCCTAAATAAAAAAACGGCTTCGGCTTAGGCTTAGGTGTAGGTTTCGGCTCTAAGCTCCCAATTTTCAGCTCCAAGTTCGTTCATTTATAGATCCAAGTTCCCTTAATTTTATCGACCTTAAATAATCTGACAGGTGTCCGGAAGGAATACCTTATGCAAAATATATTCAGTGAAAACTAGCTTTTTTGAGCTGTACATTATTCGGCATTTTAAAACTTTTTTTGCTTTTTAAAGGTTTTTTATGTTTTTTAGCTTAATTTTAGGATTTCGCTTAGGCTTCGGAAAAAAGTTTTTTTACTTAATAATTTAAAAGAAAAGATTCTTTCTGAAGATATTATGCAGAATGTACTTCTTCTTAGCACCATTGGCACGCTACGGTAAATTGAAAAATGCGGTTAAAATTTTTTTAAATTAAAATTTAAAATTGCGTGAAGGGCATTTTGTAACAAATAATTTACATAAAAAACAATTTCATATTTCACGAGACGTTCAAAAAATGAACTTTTTATGTAATAAACCTGCTAAAAGCTCAACGCGACTCACTTAAAGGGCAATAGGTAGTTGACATAGTTGGCAACTTTGACATAAAGAGTTAGATTCCTTATAAAATACTCCTGGCTGTGACTTTTTTCGGTCCTTTAACATATAGATACTATAAGCGTTATGAGTCGTAGTCACGTTGATTTTATATAATGATTGTGTCACTCTTTTTGTCGTAGTAACGGCGATTCAGTTTAGGTTGTTACTTCAGCTTCGTGACAATCACAACGTGCGGATTCGGGGACATCTATCCGCAGCAGCACGGATTCCTCTTCCCGACTATACTGTACATAACAATTGGACTCGCCATCACCACGCTCACCATAGGTGCATAAAACATACGAGTTAAGACACGCGTAAGACATCCAAACACGGGAGTAGACATGCGTGTCTCCATGGGCACTGTTGACTATATTGACCGTGTAACCGTGATGTACAGGAATAAATAACGATGAATGACGTACAGTTCATTCTTTCGTTGAAATGAACATCACAACGCTCAACATAGGTGCATAAGAACCCAAACACGCGAGTAGACACGCGTGTTTTAATGGGCAATAATGCCCGACTGAGATCGTGATTTACGGAAATAAATGACGGTAAATAACGTTTAGTTTTAAAATCCATTTTGTTTTTTTATATAACCATCACCACGCTCATCATAGGTGCATAAGACAAGCGAGTAGACACGCGTAAGACATCCAAACACGCCAATAGACACGCGTGTTTTCATGGGCACTAATGGTCCGGTAAGATTGCAACGTTCAGAAATAAATAACGGTAAATAACTTTCAGTTTTAGAATGTATTCTGTGTTTTTTTTAAATAACCATAAAAACGCTCACCATATGTAAATCCATAAGGCATCCAATTACGCAAGTAGACACATATGTCTCTGTGGGCACTAATGCTAGAATGAGACTAGTGTACAGGAATAAATATTAGTGAATAACGTTCAGTTTTAGAATTGATTGTTTTTTTAATAATCATCACCACGTTCACCATAAGTGCATAAGACATCCAGACACGCAAGTTTAATTAATTTAAAATTTCTTCACGAGTTTGTGGTGCCATATACCATTTCGGCTTTTTTATATTGTGTTCTAAACTTCCCACGATTAGGTTCTATTTTGGACAAACTTGAATAATATTATTATTTTATAGTATTGTTATTTATTATTACTGATTCAATGAACGCTTAGCACTAAATAATTATCTTGCATTTCCTGTTGCAAGAAAAATCAACTTATTTTCCAGTAAACATCGATGTGTCACGGTTTTTAGTGATGATAAATTGTGCCTATTTTTTAAAAATTTTTAAAAAACCTCAGCGAATTAAGTTGTTATGCACCTGTGGTGTTTCCTTTCAGACGTTTCCGCTAACTATTTTCGCAAAATTCATTACCTGGGCACAAAAATCAAGGACGCCAAAAACGCAATAATATGGTTCGGAAATAAATTTTTAACCGTGGGAGACTTGGTGAAAGGGATCGGTAACGTCTATGGCATACCCGCCTACGAAATTATCGATTTAATCAAGGTGTGAAATGGTATTTATCGCCAAACACGTTTGTGTATAAGCGCTAAAACGTTAAAAACCAAAAAAAATATTTTTGATCGCCCAACAAGAACAATATTTAAGTAGGTAGAGGGTAGGAAGGAAGCAGATAAAGGTAATGCACGTATAAAAGTTAGAAGGCAAATAAAAGTAGCATAAGACATAAAAAATATGTAAGACGTATTTAAAAAGTAAGCAAAGCCAGGTAAAGGACAATTAGGGAATAGATGGTAACCGTATAAAGCGTAGAAGGGTAGAGGTAGGTACTGAGCAGTAACAATTAGGGAATTGATAGGAACCATATAAAGCGTAGGAGGGTAAAAATGGAAACCACTGTAAAACGCTAATTACATACCTGTTTCCTTCTGATTTTAAGGATGGAGCAAACAGGCAATTATGCCATTAAAAAGCAGATGGGATCCAGCAAAAAAGAGAATCAAGAAAGTGGAAACTACCCAACACAGAATATTGCGCTAGCTACCTGCAGTAAAAAATTAGCTACCTGAAACCTGCTTCTTCTCAGGAAAGTAGATTTCACTCCTGAATAAAAACAAAGCAATAAATCTATTCTGGAAGAATAGCCTACCGCTACACTTTAGGTCCATGGCCAGAAGAAACCGAACAAAAAAAACACGGAGCGTTGTAATTATTGCGCAAAAAAATTGCAAAAAGATCAATATCGCTCCATGTCATTCTGGGAACTTGGATCTACGATCTGGGAAACTAGTGGGAACGTCCCGACCTCTTTTTAAAATTAATTTATTGAAAAACCGTCTACTGAAATGACGCAGCCGTGAGGGCCTCTAAATTGGTAGCAAATAAGGGGCACTTTGGCGTTAGTAAAATTGGGTCCTGGAAAATGGAATTTGAAAACAGGGATATAGGAATTGAGATCAGGTTTGAACGTATCCTTAAAGTGGCTCAAATGTAACAAACGTTCTAAATAGAGCGACGGAATGACGGATAGCATAGAAAGTAGACAATTTTTTAATAAGTTTGTGCGTGAGTTCTATACGGTGGTAATGTTCAGAAAATGAACTTCAGAATACGCTATTTGATAAAATATTAGCCCCGTCTAGCTTATTGCTTTGGCTGCAGCCAGGATTTAAGCTCCCTCCTATCTTAGTATGTCTCTTTTTTGGCATGGAAGAAACACTACCTGCCTTATGTCTTGTGAGTAAGTTTGTAAATGTGGCGCCCAGTCTCTTAATTGTCTCCAAGGGAGTATGGCTGAATTATGTCTATCTGACTTCAAAATTTTGTATGAGAGACATGAGCGGACCAATTAAAATTGTCCAGTTATGACGTTTAAAAAAACGACGCATAATTTTTTGAGAATTTTTTAAGAACGCATATTTTTTTGAGAATTTTTTAAAAACGCATAATTTTTTGAAAATTTTTAAGAACGTATAATTTTTTGCAAATTCCGCCTTTTCAAAAAATATATAAAATTTAGTTAACTTTATTTTTTTTAAATATTGCATTTTATTTCCAAATTGTGCAATTTAATAAATAATTGTTAAACTATGGTATTTAATCTTTTAAACACGAAAAATATTCTATTTATGCCTGTGGGATTAAAATATAGAAATGAATAGTCAATTGGTGAGCGTTATAAAATAATATAAAAATTTATTATGACTTTTTATAACTACAATGACTATGTTTTTTTTGGTATAGGTGGGGTTTAAAGAAAATAGCAAAACCACCTATGTAAACTTGTAAAAATTTAAGCCATTTTTAAATCACATTTCACGCCTTTGGAGGACGAAAATTTAAACAGAGTGGTTGAAGCGGGTGTGGAGACGAGAGAGGAAATAATTCGCCAGGCTCAGAAAAAAGCTAACAGAGTCAACCTTCCGCACGAACCCAGGTCCTTCGAACGTTCTGAAAGAGATATACGCTGGATAGACGAACTGGATCCTCCTGTATTCACTTCTCTTGAAGACTTTTCCAGCGCTGAAGACGTTTTTCTCATTAATAATAATAATTCTACAATGAATCACGCTGTTTGAATTGAAGAATCAGGCTTCTTTCGCCAGTAATTGAAGTTGATTATTAAAATTTAATACTCGACGAGTTTTCGAAAGCGAAACGTAGCAAAGAAAAAATTGTTATTAATACGAACTCTAAATCAACAGTGCTGAAGTCACTGGGGAAAAATTTGCCGAGCTTAGGGAAATTGGCTAGAAATACTAAAATACTTGAAGAATTTGCCAGCGCATATGAAACTTATCTTTGATTAAACGAGAACTTAACTTAAATTCATAGCCTTTTAGAAGTCATCGTTGGGATATTTTGCAAATTTTCATTAATACTATAGGACAGTTATGCAGTAATATTGTTGTTTTAGTACTTTAAATTATCAAAAAATATGTAAATTGCAAAAAAGTCTGTTTGTGACGTAATGTTTTTTAAATAAAACGGGATATATTAATTTTATCATTTTCTTTTTATCTTCACGTAATTACAACCACCTTATCAGACTCGGTTAACTGCATTTGAAATGATTTCTTTTTAAATAAAATTAAAAATAAATAAAACTATGCTTATTAGCCTCCAAACCTTACTCGAAACAACTTTCACCCTATTTCTACTGTTAACTCAAACTATTATTTGAAATACAATCAGCTTGCAAAACTCATTGTCGAGAGTCACATTTTAATTTTACTGTACCATCGGTCCCCAAAATATGAATTGGGGACAAATCGCTCCCGCCAATACGCTCCCGGATAATTCGCTCCCGGGACAATTCGCTCCCGGACAATTCGCTCCCGGACAATTCGCTCCCGGAAAATTCGCTCCCAGGACAATTCGCTCCTGGACAATTCGCTCCCAAGACAATTCGCTCCCGGGACACTTCGCTCCCAGGACAATTCGCTCCCGAGACAATTCGCTCCCGGGAGTTTTTATAAACGCAAAATTTATCAAACCAACTTCATTAGGGACAATTCGCTCCCGGGACAATTCGCTCCCAGATGTTTTTATAGACGCAAATCTTATCAAACCTACTTCATTAGGGACAATTCGCAACCTGGAGAATTCGCTCCCTGCCCAATTTGCTACCGGCATTTTTAATAAACTCGATTCTTTTCAAGAAATTCATTCAGACGAAATTAATGATTTTTTAGCTATTGTTTGTAAAAATTATGAGTAATTTATACAATGATTTGTTTGCAAGCGGGAAAAAATTAAATTATATGTACCAAGAACAATACCTAAGGATAAATTTTCAACCTTTAAAAATTTTTATTGTTTGTTTTGGCAATAGTTCTGAACAATCACGACGGTTAATTCAATGTACACAAAGGTCTCGAGAAGAATTATACGTAATTGGTATATAACGTTGGAACTAAAAAAAATGAGCATAAAAAGTTTAGAAAACTAACTATTTCGCTCTTTTTTCAACATTTTTCTAAAACAAGCGGTTGTCTATGTTTTTTACTCATGTTTATTAGTTAACCACCGTTATATACGAATTATTTCCGTTTCTTCCCGAGACCTTTGTGTACATTGAATTAATCGTCATCATTGTTCAGAGCCAGTTTTTTCTACGAGGCCGAAGTTAATGGCTCGTGCCTTAATTTCGGCCACTATAAAAAAGGTTTAAACCTCCACTGATTTTGAAGTGTAACAGAAATTTTAAAATTTTGTACTGAAATAACAAAAATAGCTATCGTTCGATTTTTCGACCAAATTTCAGGTCGATTGGAAAAATCAGAAAAACTTATCCAAAAAAAGGGGCTCCGAAATTAAGTCAGCTACCCTATATTCCAAAAAAATTTCCACAATGAGAAAAATAAGTTGTATTAAAATATAAACTAATTCTAGCAATAATCAAGAATTTATTAAAAAACCTTGCATTAACAATTTGTTGGTGCAAACGCAATTTGTTTTTTATGAAACCTGTTTCAAAATGTCGAATTTCTTATTTACGGATCTAAATAACTTTCAAAAAAATAAACTCTAAGTTCCAGAAAGGCTTAACTTTTTTGTTTTAAATTAATACAATATTTTGTTTCAGCTTAACCTGAAGAAGACATATCAATAATAGATTAATAAAATAATAAAAATTAATATCTTAATAAAAAGCAAAGCAAAAGACAAAATATCACACCATAACATATTACGCCATAATGTTTCACACATTTTGGGATAAACTTTACGTGAAAATCTTAAAATCGTTTGTGAAAGTTAAAAAGTTTTTAAATTTTGTAAATGAAGTTTTCATGTTTTACATGTTCTATGAAATAAACTTTCCGAGTGCTTGAAAGCAGATTTGTATTTATTAAAATATTTGTTTTTTTCATTATTGTTATAATGATTCTTTTTTTATCAATTTCTTCAGGTTTCAATTCTTCGGTGCAGAAATAATATAAATAATTATAATTAATAAGGAAATTATTTCTGTTTTGTAAATTTCCACCGTGTTATGTGCATGCATCAATTCGCCGCCGGGTTCATTGTCTGGCTCTGCAGCGCTCAGTTTTTTTTTAATTTTTAATTTCAAAACATGCTTAAATTATTTTATCCGCATTTTTAGGACTATTTTTTTGAATTTAAAAAATGTTCCAAATAAAATTTGACCAAATATCTTCTGGTACTGCTCTTTAATTATTTATGAAGTTAGCACAGAAATAAGCTGAAATTTCCGAGGGTTAGTACGAAGTCCTCAGACTCGCTTTACTGTCTGAACTCTGAACATACGCCCAGGGAGAAATCGTCCCTTTTTCCTGCTCTATTCTCAGAGCAGTTTTCAAGTTTAGTTTTAATTAGCAATACAATGATGTTCTTAGATTTTTATATTTTCTCGTGTTTTATATCTAATAATTAAAAAATTTAAAAAATACAGATAACCATAAATAAAAAAACACGACAGTCAAAACCCTTCAATTTAAATGAAAATTGTTCAGTGTAAAAAATACAGATAACCATAAATTAAAAATATGTAATATTTTGATAACACCACTAATGTTTGTTTACATCGGAATGAATTCATAGTTTGGTTTTTAAAATCACTTTAATATGGTGCAAGTTGGCTGTTTTTGCGAACGAATGATTAAATATTAAAATAAAATAAAATAAAATAAAATAATAAAATTGTTAAATGGATTTAATAAACATTGTTTTTATAATTACAATATAATACACAAAAACTAAGCATACCTTTAAACTAGCAAATCAACATGGATTTAATTTAAACAAACGATTTAATCATTAGTTTAGCTATTAGTTTTTTTCAATTCGAATTAAAACTGTTGTTTTATTTAAATACATTCATATGATCTCATTGTTAATTTTAATGCGTTGTTTCTCATATTTTTAACGTTGCTTATGTGTCTTTTAAAGAAATTGTTTTGGTTAGTAATGAAATATAAAAAATTGTTAAATGGATAATTACAATATAATACACAAAAACTAAGCATTCCATTAGGCACATTTATTTTAAGTGAGTCTAACAAAATATACGTTAGTTTATATGACCATTAAATCATTGTATAAATTACTCATCATTTTTACAAACAATAGCTAAAAAAATCATTTATTTCTTCTAAATGAATTACTTTAAAAGAATCGAGTTTATTAAAAATGCCGGTAGCGAATTGAGCAGGGAGTGAATTCCCCAGGGAGCGAATTGTCCTTAATGAAGTAGGTTTGATAAGACTTGCGTTTATAAAAACTGCCGGGAGCGAATTGTCCCGTGAGCGAATTGTCCCGGAAGCGAATTGTCCTGGGAGCGAATTGTCCGGGAGCGAATTGGCGGGAGCGAATTGTCCCGGTCCCTCAAAATATATGGTAAAAAAACACTTTAAGTAGCAAAACTCGCTTTATCAAAAACTAATGCTCTTGTGACTTGAGAAAACAGCATTTTAGACTTGGTTGTATTAGTCAGTTACAGTAGGAAAATATAGGATTTTTCGTCATGCAAAATTAAAAAAAAATCATTATTGTGACCAACCTAATTAATAATTTAATATTAATTAATAATTAATTATTGGCGGATTAATAATTTTTTTATTTATTTGAAAGATTTTCAAACAGGTGCTGGGTTTATGCTAGTAGCGTGTCATTTTACAATTTCAGAAATAATACAGGTGGGAATTTTAAGCAACGAGTACTGGGTTTATGCTGGCAGCGTGTCAAATTTACAATTTCAGACATAATACAGATGGAAATTTTAAGCAACAACGAGTACTGGGTTTATGCAAGCAGCATGTCAAGAGGTACAAATAGAGGGCACTCTAAAATCAAGCAGTTGGCATTGAGAGAAATCCCAATGCTAAACCTTGAGAGTGACCACATTGTCCAAGTTTGAAAGGAACTTTAAAGTTGAGTTTTCTAGTCGACAAGATTAGAACACTAACAAAGATGTCATTCAACCTAAATCTGCTATGTGCTGTTACACAGATGGCTCAAAAGCAGAACAACATACTGGGGCCGGAGTGCATTTCACATTTGCCATGGAAGAAGATTTCTTTATTCCATTAGGCAAAAACCTAACTGTATTCCAGGCTGAAATATATGCAATCTTGGCCTGTGTTACAAATGCTGTTGTGCAAACTGCACAAAACAAAGAAATTTGTATTTTCTCTGACAGTCAGGCTTCACTTAAGGCGCTTCTATCTCCTCAGATACCATCTGGCCTAGTTATGAGGTGCTATGAGATGATTACCAGATTGGGTAGAGAGAATGATGTAAAGCTTCTGTGGGTACCTGGACACAGGGGCCATGAAGGAAATGAGCAGGCTGACAAGCTTGCTAGAAAAGGCACAAACCCTAGCTTTATGGGCACACTTTTACATGTGGGAACATCAATTGGGGTTGCAAAATCATCCATCAAAAAATGGATTATAGCTCAGCATTCCAGATACTGTCAAAATCTTAACGCATGCCGACATACCAAAAATTATGTCATTGAGCCAAATATTTCCAGAGCTAGGCAATTGCTTGGTCTCTCAAGAAATGAGTTACGCTTTGTAATTGGGCTTTTAACTGGACATAGTCCTCTCAAAGCTCACTTAAGAAAGATTGGAGTAGCCATGATGGGCTCTGCGAACTCTGCCAAGAGGAAGAAGAGACCGCTACTCACTTCTTTGAACAGTGCTATGCACTGTCAGCAATAAGGTTTAAAATCTTTGGCACGGACCCCTTAGATGCAAAAACAGACCGAAGGGCGTCTGTTGCTGATTTTAAACGATTCATAAAAGATTCAAAACGATTTGAGGAAAAACACTCTTAGGTGGTTCCAGGGCAGAGTGTAATGAGCCCAATGCAGGCTTGAACACCAAGGCCCCTAACACTAGGGTACCGCCCTCTTACTATCTATCTATCTATCTAAGTCAATTTTACAATTTCAGACATAATACAGGGGAAAATTTAAAGCAAAAATTTTAATGCTCAATTGGCAATGCTCAGAACCCATTCTTATACGATTTGTTCTGAGTTTTTGTTTTTTATTATAGTTTTCATTAAACTACAAAACAAAATAAATTCACCTGGTTTCAAAAAAAAAACAAAATAAATTCATGTATATAAAAGAAATTTCGTGTATGAACCCTTGACTTTTTTTGGATGTTATTTTTAATTTCTTTGTATACATTGAAATGAAATAAAATGAAAATTTTTATAATTGTTAACAAACTATAAAAAAATTCCACCTGGGGCTTGCTTTATAAAGACGTTTATAAATTTATATTTTACAAATATCCGCCTATTTTTTTGTAAAATACGTGATAAAAGTTTATCGACTTGTAATGCAGAGGGAGTATCTCCGCTCAGCAAAAAAAATGCTCTGCGCTGATTGGTATGTTCTTTGAAAATCGATAAACCGTCCTGTATATCCTTAATTATGTATTTTAAAAAAAATAGGCGGAAACTTTTAATACAGGACGGAACCAGGGGGCGGGGGGCGGGCGTCGCACTCCCGAAAAGGCTGCCAGTTGGTAAAATTTTGTGGTTTTCAGATGCTAAAATTTAAAATTTTCTAGCGGGTAAACCGCCACCCCCCCCCCCAAATTTTTTTTGTACTGAAATCCCCCAAATTAAACCCTCGGTACGTCCCTGTTGCAAAATAGAACTTGCAAACGGCTTTATTGAAAAGGTCTCTGGCAGACTTTAAAAATATCTATTGAGATATTTTGAGGACGGAGTAAAATTGTGCGGTTACGATCTTTTTTTAAGAGCACAACACAAATTTTTATAAACGCCAATCTTTTTACATAATTATCATTTTAGCCGTTAAAAAAATTGGCATATTTGATATAAAATTGATCAAAATTTCAGAGAATCAATTTTTAATATTAAACAATTTTTGCTGAAAAATTTACTTTTTTATTGCTGTTTTGATTCAATATTAAAAATCATCGAAGTTAACCAGTAATTTGCATAAACTGAAATGTGATATTTTTATTTGTATTTAACGAAGTTAACGCGGTATCAAGATCATGTAAATATTTGAATTTATTTTTTATGAAAATATCACCACTTCGTTTAATTAAATTTATTTTAGAAATTTCGATAGTCTATATTTTCACAATTTCAATCCAAAACTTTACCAGGCTAATTTAAAAATTGGCTTTTATACAATATTTTTAAATAAAAAATAAGAAACACAATGGTTTTCTTAAATTTTTTTAGTTTTTGTTTTTTACTTGATAATTAATAAGAGACCGAAACACTAATAAAAATGCATAAAATAAAATATTCTAAACCCAACATTAAGTATTAAAATACAATAAATGGGTCGGTTAAATGGCTTATAGGCACGTGCTTAAAAACGCGTGCCTAAAATCTAAATTTTTCCTGAGATGTCTTTTTGGTTCCATTTCAAAATTCAAAAGTAAGACTAACTTATTAATTTATAGAATTTTTGGATTTTGGTAGGCTAAGTTTTGTTTAGGACCATGGATCTGTTCGCAACATACACGGCGGCAATATTATTCATTTATTATTCAACAGGTGTAATTGGAAAACTTGTAATGAATTTTACAAAAACTCCTGTATTGTTTCGAGTCGGATACAAAAAAAGTGTTCCACGATTTTTTGCGGAAAAGATTCAACAAATGCCGATCATTTGCCCAGAAATGCAACTTCAGTGTGTTTGCAAACACCAAGAAGGTTTGGGTTCAGCCATCGAACTCATCCTAACTATTTTACTACACTACGAAATCGCTATTAAAGAACCAGTAAAGGGATCACATATATTAAACTTGTCAAGACAACTCTGGCGAAAATTTATTTTACGATTTTAAATGGCTTACATTTAATTTTTAATCAAACTAAATTATTATACAGCGGGACACTAATGTTGATCCATTTGCCAAATCATAGAGTAAATATTGCTTAAATTAAAATAATAAATAGAAAATCTAAATTGGAAAATCCACTTTATTCTTTGAGCTAAAAAAAAATTAAATTTTTATCTCAAACTGTCCAGCGTAGTAGAAGTATATAAAATATATTAAAATGAAAACATACATATTTTACATGCTTTTAGTTTAATCCAACAATCTCCCAAATTCTAAAAGTTTTTGGGATGGTAAAAGATTTTAAAATGTTTGAAGTCGGATAATTATAAATCATAAACATGTAACGGCTGCATGCGCAATGAGTAATTTAGTATGTAAAAAAAACAAATTTTGATAAACATTTATTAAAAATAGAGTAACAGTTGCATTATGCATGCCACATAGCATTTGAAGTTTTTGTCATCAACTTGTTTAAAACATTTTAGCACATTAAATTCTATATTGTTACAAAATATCAATTACAACTTTCTAACTCTTGGCCAAGTCTTAATTTCGGTGATAGTGTTAACAATTTTTGAAAAAATTTCTGCAAAAAACAATAAAAGCAAAAATTGCACTAAGAAATAATAAGTGTTTTTTCTTTATTTTTTTAAATTACAAGCAAACATTACTTTTAAATATTTTACTTCTTTCAGTTTTCACAAATTTGACTTTTTTCTAAATTGTCTCAAATTTGATTTTAGTTTATAAAGATAACGTTGAAATAATGTTTAGAAAATAAAATCCATGATTACAGCTGTGTAAACTATTTTAATTCCTTCATTAATTCCTTTGTTAAAATAATTTTAGTAAAGAAGGGTTATTACCGCCAGCATTATTTTTGTCTAGATAGATTTGATGTTATTCCATTTGAAATTTTTCGATGGTTTTTGTTCTAATATTAACTTTAATGGCGAAAAAAATATAAAATAGCATTAGTCGAACGAACCCACATTAAATATTTAAACAATATTTACATTTTTTACACCAGTCTTAATCTCTATGTTACTAAAAGTCTATGAATTAACTATTAATAATATTAACAGTTTTTCAAAACAAATTTTCTAAGTATTAACACTATACCTTACGGCAAAACGAAAATAAACAAAACAAAGTTTTAAACTAGGTATCGAAATAATATATGTAATCTTGATAAAACTTAAATTTGTCAACTATAAAAAAATGGGAAACGAAAATAACTCACGATTCGGTATATATAAGCTTTTAAAGGTAAGCCAAGCTTTATTATTGGTGTTTTGCTTCCTATTGTAAATAGAAGCAGTTATAGTTTTGCGCAATTCAAAGTCGTTTAAACAGTCAATAAAAATTGAAATACTGTAACTTGAGTAGAAGACGGTTTTCGCAAGGTTGAACTTTGGACTGTTTTTTTATAAAGGATTTTTATAAAGGATATATATATATATAATTTTAAATTACGTCAACTAGATTCCTACTATTTTTAAACGTTGATTATTAAACAATACATTTATTTTATTGTTTTAAGGGTGAAATTGACATTATTCCATTAACAAAAGTTACATTGAAAAGAATGAAATTAGGAGATTATCTGTCTCCAGTTGCTGCTTCTGATCCCATGGGATATTTAGTTCACCCATTTTTACCAAAACCACCTCAGGTAACTGTATATAAAAATAAGAGTAAAAGTTATACAACTGCCCCTAAGGCGTAATATTAAATTCATATGCATTTTTAGGGCACTAACTAAAACACACAGATTTACAGAACTGTATTTAAACTTTGTATTATTTGAAGAGCCTTTAAATTATCATGGTTTCACAACCATAATTTGGTGTTTTAAAGCGTTTTAATTTTTAGTAAATTCTTCAAAACAATTATTAGGGATAACAGTGCGGGAAATGAAACATCTGAATGAAAAAAATAATGACAATACATTGTTTTTTTTAATAATGAGATCACACTTGTAAGTGGAATTCAATTAATTGTTAGTGTATATCATTTGAAACTGTCTGTTTCGAAACTTTTTCTTGAGATATTTTGTATCAATGTAGTAAAAAGTTACTTTTACTTTTACTTAAACTAATAAAAGTAACGGATTTTGGATTATTTTTACTTTTACTCTTACTCGACTTATGAAATTTCAACTATTTTTACTTTTACTTCTTCTTGCAAATACTTAAATTAATTTAAGCAAAATTTTAGTAATTTCAATGAGTAGATTCCTTATGGGCTTGTTATAAAATTAGTGATAATTTTATACATTAAATCAGCAAAACACTTTGAAACGGAGTTAGGAAGCTCCACAAACCGCTGTTTTTTCATGTTTCAAAATTACTTTTATTATACCTTTACTCTTACTTTTTTTTCCTTTTACCTTACTCAAATAAAACTTTGACTGTTACTTATACTTTTACTTTACTTAAATTAAAATTTCTCCAATTTCTTTTACTTTTACCTAAATTAATCGAAAATCAGTACTTTTTACAACATTATTTTGTATGTAAAAATGGGAAAATGTTGCAGCCAGTAATTAAATTTTTTAAAGCAAATTATTTTCATTTTTTCGGTTTTTACCAAAACGCGCAAAAAATAAATATAATTATAACGGTTTGCGACAGCTCAGGGCGCAGAATATTAAAAACGTTAAGGGGGGGGCAAACTCCCTCAATATAGCAAAATATGCGGCGGGCCACTTTTTGTTTTTGCAATAACTTGGTAAAAAACAACCAAAACACAAAAAGCATATGATTTTACTCAGAAAAATAACGAAAATTTTTTAAAAACATAAATTTTCATTTTTTTTTTGGCTTGGTACCAATTTTATGTTGAATTGAACTTAAAATTTAAATATGCCAAAAACTTTCCTTCGAAAATCTGCTTGTATCTTTGTTAATAATATAGATAACGCGCCATAATTAATATAAGGTTGTTTGCTATTAGTAGGCGGTTCTAACGGCATGCATTTATATATGGTCTTCCGTTCCTGTCGTTCGGGATTTTGAGTTGAATTTACACATGCAGAAAACAATGCTTTTTATGATGTGAAAAAAAAGACTTTTTTTAAAGCGTTATTACTTAAGCTGTAGAAGTGCTAAAAACTATTTCTATATATATTAAAAAAAAAAACAGAAATCGCATGGGCTTTAATATGAAATTATTAGTTAAGGTTTTTAAAATTTTTTTAATAATATACTAAAGGTATCAAACTGCTAAAATTTTTTTTGAAAATATCACCATTTTCAAGTGGTCAAAAATACTTCAAATAGTTTAAAGCGACCACGCAAAGGGGGGCATTTTTGATTTGTATTACTTTTTTCTTTTTAACGCCGTATTGAACGTTATCCTGCGTTGAAAAACCCCAGTGAACATTTTCTCCAAAAATACCCATAGTAAATTCGGAAAATTCTCAAAAAATACCTGTTTTGTTTTAGAACATTGTAACATATATTATATTCAAATATGATCCAGTTTTGGAAATTCTTTGTTTTCAACGAATTCTCACCAAAATTCAAATAATTTCACAAAAAGTGAAAAATCTCAAAAAAAATATATTTTTATTTGCGTTTTTTTTCTCATATATTATAAACATTTGTACAAGCTACCCAAAAAATACTATTTAGCGCTGGTCTTTGGCTTAAAACTCGAAAAATGACCCAGTTTTGGAAATTCTTTGTTTTCAACGCATTCTCACAAAAACTCAAATAATTTCACAAAAAGTGAAAAATCTCAAAAACATATTTTTTTATTTGCGTTTTTTCTCATATATTATAAACATTTGTCCAAGCTACCCAAAAAATACTATTTTGCGTTGGGCTTTGGCTTTAAACTCGAAATATGACCCAGTTTTGGAAATTCTTTGTTTTCAACAAATTCTCACAAAAACTCGAATAATTTCATAAAAAGGCAAAAATCTCAAAAATATATCTTTTTATTTGCGTTTTTTTCTCATATATTACAAACATTTGCTTAAGCTACCCAAAAAAATACTATTTTGCGCTGGGGGCTTTGGCTTAAAACTCGAAATATGACCCAGTTTTGGAAATTCTTTGTTTTCAACGAATTTCTCTCAAAAACTCAAATAATTTCACAAAAAATTGAAAAATCTCAAAAATATATTTTTTTATTTGCATTTTTTTCTCATATATTACAAACATTTGCTTAAGCTACCCAAAAAAATACTATTTTGCGCTGGGGGCTTTGGCTTAAAACTCGAAATATGACACAGTTTTGGAAATTCTTTGTTTTCAACATATTCTCACAAAAACTCGAATAATTTCATAAAAAGGGAAAAATCTCAAAAATATATCTTTTTATTTGCGTTTTTTTCTCATATATTACAAAAATTTTTCCAAGCTATCCAAAAAATACTATTTCGCGCTGGGCTTTGGCTTAAAACTTGAAATATGACCCAGTTTTGGAAAATTATTTGAGTGAATTATCCAGCGCAAAATAGTATTTTTTGGGTAGCTTGGACAAATGTTTATAATATATGAGAAAAAACGCAAATAAAAAGAATTTTTGAGATTTTTCACTTTTTTGTGAAATTATTTGAGTTTTTGTGAAAATTCGTTGAAAACAAAGAATTTCCAAAACTGGGTCATATTTCGAGTTTTAAGCCAAAGCCCAGCAAAAAATAGTATTTTTTTGGTAGCTTGGACAAATGTTTATAATATATGAGAAAAAAACGCAAATAAAAGGATACGTTTTTGAGATTTTTCAGTTTTTGTGAAACTATTTGAGTTTTTATGAGAATTCGTTGAAAACAAAGAATTTCCAAAACTGGGTCATATTTCGAGTTTTAAGCCAAAGCCCACGCAAAATGGTATTTTTTGGGTAGCTTGGACAAATGTTTATAATATATGAGAAAAAAATGCAAATAAAAAGATATGTTTTTGAGATTTATAACTTTTTGTGCAATTATTTAATTTTTTTGGGAGAATTAAAAAAAAAAAAAGCCGAGTGCAGACTATTATAAAGTTACATTATCGTTGATTATTAAACATTTCTGTTTAAAAACAATGTTATTGTAGTAGTATAAGTAATTTTTTAAAGTTTTTAGTTGTTTTTGACTATGCGGAGTGCAAATAATGCAAATGCATAAAATTTGAAATTTTGAAGAAAAGTGAAATTTTTACGAAAAAATCATGGGCGAAAAAACGTTTTGGAACTTAAAAAATAGCGTTATTTAAACGTTTTTTAATAATTTCGGACAAATATTGATAAAAATGAGTAACATTGAATTAGTTTTGAATATAATACCTGTTACAATGTTCTAAAACAAAACAGGTATTTTTTGAGAATTTTCCGAATTCACTATGGGTATTTTTGGAGAAAATGTTCACTGGGGTTTTACAACGCAGGATAACGTTTAATACGGCGTTAAAAAGAAAAAAGTAATACAAATCAAAAATGCCCCCCTTTGCATGGTCGCTTTAAACTATTTGAAATGTTTTCAACCACTTGAAAATGGTGTAGCGGGCGCACAAGGGTCAAGCCGGTAATTGAGGGTCTTGTGGCCTGGTACACACGGTTTACTTATCATACTTATTATAAAACCTACACTGCACTTTCCTTAATTAGGCTCAGTCGGTTTTTACACTATAAAGAAGTTTGCACGATTAACCTTCAGTGTTTGACCTTGCGAAGTGGGGAACACACGACACACCCTCTTGACCGGGGGGTCAAGTCGGTTCACGGAAATGGGTTACGGTAAGGAGGGTTGAGAAAAGGAGGAATTCTTTTGGAATTCCTTTTCAAATATTTTCCACAAACTAGACGAGATATTTCCGAATGCTGCCAAAATGCTGAGCGAGGACCATATCCAATTTAGGAAAATACAGTTTTACACTAATTAATACGGTAAAACATTACCGTGTTGGGGCAGAAAAATAAGAGCAATATGGGCCTCGCTCCCGTCAAAAAGTTAGGGCTAAAATTTTGAACGAATCTCTCCGAATATTGGAAGAGAAGTAAAGGTTATCGTCGGCTTAGTTAGCAGTGGGTAAGGGACTGGTATGAAACATTAAAAATACCAGTACAATTTTGAAAGCTTATTTGTGAAGTCTGATGGTGTCAGACTTCTACAAAAAGTTATGCAGCAAAAAGCTGTAAGCTCGATTTGTTCGTTGAGTTTGGTAGCCTCACTAAAGTAATTTATTTACTGAAACCTTGAAGTAACGGGGTTAAAAATTAAGAGTGATATGAGACCCGAGCTTTGCTCAAGTCCTTCAAAAAGTTACTTCAAGACCTCAACCACAGTGTGCTTGAAAAATATGAAGCTACCGAACTGGGAAAAAACAGCATAAGTACAGGGGCAAATCTCGTCATGGGGTTTAGTTTTCAACGAAACATTAAAATTACTAGTGCAATTTTAACGTGTCATTGAGGGGAAAAAGTGAGGGATTGGGTTAAGGTCTGGGTTCCGTGGTTCCAATGTGTCGTGTGGGATTCTGTACCAAATGTTTTTGGTTGTGATTTTAAGCTTGGTTTGTTTTTACGCAGTGAGTGCCTAGTTTACGTATTTTATGAATTAGTTTCTGCGTTGGCAGACAGATTACTTACGGAGATAAGAGGTTACACAATAGGTTACACAAAGAGTTTATTTATGGTTAATTTACACAAGTATAACAGACGGCGTTGCGGCAAGCAAAAGAGCAGTATTGATTTACGGCACATTTTGAGCAATTATTGGTTAATTGAGCGAGCAAAAGACTAAGTTTTCAAAGCGCTTTAAAAAGCGTTAAGGCTATATTTTTAGCCGTTTTAGAGAACACAAATTTAAGTTAGAAAACAAAATAAATTAATGTTATTTTTTTATTTAGTTAGAGGCCGTGGTTTGAATTATGTTTTAATACTTGGTTTTTAGAAATTTACCCAATTGAAAAACAAAACGATATTTTTACGAAACGGTGGGTGTCCTTGACGACACACCACCGAGGGTTTATGTAACCTTCTATCTTAAACAAAAGACTACCAATTAAGTTGGTAGGTTCACGTTACGTGCAAAGTTCTTTATGGAATACCTGTACCAGTTTGTGGCCACTCCACCAATACACTTCGAAATTATCGCCCTAATCTCAAGGAGAATCCACAGACAGCCAGTGTGAATCCTCCGCTTAACACACACGTCCTTACCTAAGTTGGCCAAGACCAACTACAGCAGTTGGCATCTCAAAAGGGATATCGTCGAATATAAATAATGTGAAAAATATAAGTACCTATGCCGGGACTGCCAACAAGGGTTCCGATTCAGACGGTAACAACTGGTCACGAAGATAAAAGCGCAAAACAATAATTACGGAACCCACTGGGCCCACGCACCGCGTGGAGCGCACATGCTGCTATAAGCGATTGTTTTGACACGCGCGGCAACAAGCGCAGGCTACTGTAATTTGATTACAGCGCGTACATTAATATATTTTAAAAATGTTTAATTGAAATGAAAACGTGGTTGAACGCGAGTGTAGTGACCACTTAAGAAATGAATTGATATTGTTAATTTAATTTACCCTAAACTGCTCAACGCTATCCGCCACATGCTCAACGCTATCCGCCAGTGTCTGGCAGTTACTAATATATTCGTAACTACCAATTTTTTATAGTAACCGTTCAAATACGCACAAAATTTTAGTTGTAAAAAAATTAAAATTTTTGAAAAACAACTTATTTTAATAAAAATCAATTATATTACAATTTTATTTGATTTTTAGGTTTTGCTTAGGCTTAAGAACAATAAATCAGTAAAAAACTAAGTTTAAATTAGCGTTTAAAGTGAAACAAACTTTCTTGTCCATGTTTTTGGTGGTCCATGTGACTTTTGAATTTTCAATTTTTATGAAATATTTTATGTTCTTCAGACTATTAGCATTGTTAAAACATAGTTTTTAATTTAGTTTGTTAGTTCACAAATTTTTTTTCTTAACATCATAAATTGCACTAGCTAAAAAAGGCCATTTTTTGGATATAAATTGGCTCATAACTTTTTACCAATAGCTTAAATCTTAAAACTAACCACAAAAATGAGGTTTACGTGTTATATTTAGGTTATAAAAATGTTTTACAACTTGTATTTACTGTTAAATCGGTCAAATCGAATTTTGGTACACGTATGAAACTTGTACCTTTAAGTAATTTCAACAAGTAGATTTCCTATGAGCTTTTTGTAAAATGAGTCTCAGAAGAAAGTTTTTTAAGCCGCTAACACGCTAAACACCATTTACTGTACTTAGACTAAAAAAATTAAAATGAAAATTTATGCATAAATTAGCGAAACACTTTGAAACGGGGCTCTGGAGCTCCACAAATCGACGTTTTGCTCGGTTGCAAAATTACTTTTATTATAATTTTACTTTTACTTTTACTTAAAAAATAGGTCTTACTTTTACTTTACTTAAATAAAATTTCAGCCGTTACTTTTATTTTTACTTTACTTAAATTAAAATATCACAAATTACTTTTATTCTTACTTTACTTAAATTAAATTTTTTTTAAATTACTTTTTACTTTTTTTGAAAATAATCAAAAATCATTACTTTTTACAACCGTAGTGTATACTGAATATAATAGTAACTTAGGTCTAAAAAAATCGAAATATTCAAACATTTTTTTGTTCTGCTTGAAAAACTTTGTGTATTAAAAAAATAAGTTTTTCTACTTACACAAGGGCTTAAATTCTAAAATGTGACTATTAATTACCTAAAACAAATAATTTACAGTAAAAAACTAGAATTTTTGAAGAAAAAAAACGACCAAAATTACAAATTCTGCTAAATTTTTAGCCTGCCCTGGCCCCGGCCGGGGCAAAATTTTCTACCCCGGCCCCGGCAAATCAAAATTTCTCTACCCCGGCCCTGGCCCCGGCCCCGGCATCAGCAATAATTCTGCCCCGGTCGATCCCTAATA
>JASAMX010013504.1:0-12224 GCA_030248175.1 Microlaimidae sp. YZB2_3 | reverse complement strand
ATTCATTGGAGTGTTGTTGATGTGGTTTGTGACTGTGTTTGTGTGGATTTGTTGTTTTAGTGCTTTGTAGGTAGGTTTTGTTGTGTATGTCTGTTGGAATGTTTGTTGTGTAGTTGTTGTTGTGAAATATTTTTTGCTGTTTGAGCCTGCTGGGTGCAGGTTGTTATGTTAAATAGTTGAGTGGATTGTTTGTGTACATGGCTGCCAATTTTGCTTGTTTTGCGTGGAGTTGAATGTGTTTTGCTGTTGGGAGGACTTTAGCCTCTGTGTGAATGATGTTTGTGTTTTTGTCTGTTGGTGTGCCCTGTTGCGACCCTGAGAGCTGTGTTTTGTATTGTTTGTAATTTGTTAATTACAAACAATACAAAACAAACAAACAATACAATACAATACCTCTTAACCCTTCGTTTTCAAATCAGGATCAGAAAAAAACCAGTCAACTCTGGCACCTTTTTTAGTGTGATTGTCTGGAGCAATATCGTTATTTACAATTGCAAAGAGTAATAGACTAGTTCGGAATAAGGGTTTTTTAGTGTTAGGAAGAGGGTACAATAACTACTAGCGCCAATCATATGTAGAGGGAAAATTGAGAAACAGCAAGCGACTAGTACATTTTACAGTTTAAAATATTTCAAATATTTATTGGTTTAAAATCTCGACCCCTTCTCTTCAAAATTTTTTAAATACTTTTTAAATATTGCAAAAGCAAAAGCAGTTTTTGGGGATTTTTAGTTTTTTGCCGCTTCGTAGGTACGGCGCTGCTGGCGCGCTTGGTTTCCAGTTTTTTAATGTTTCAATTACAGAAATGCTTAATTTAAAAGTTTGGAATGGAATTTTTAATATTAGTTTTTAAATTTTGAATAGTTTTACAAGCAAAACATTAAAAAAACCTATGTAGGTTTAAATTAAAAGCACAAATTTCATCTTTATTTTTACTAATTTGAAATCACTGTTCAGGAAAATACTATTTTAGTGGTGATTTTAAATTATTGTGATGTTTAATTAAAAAAACAAAAAAATATTTAGCACAAACTGATATATTACAGCACTTCAATGTAGTGAAACATATCATCGTGTAGCAATTTTTATGAAGTATAGGCTTAAACTTAAGAAACTAAGAAAGCTAAGATTTTTTAAAATTTTATTTTTTCTTTTTGAACCCTCTCTCGTACAGTAAAAAGCGCTTATTCCGAACTAGTCTATAGCATTATTTAAAAACTTTTTTGTAACAGAAACTTATTTTAAAAATATTCCTAAAAAATGCTGCTAAAACATCTTCATTATCTCAAAAGAAATTTGGAAGAACCACGGAAGTGATGCAAAAAAACCAAAATATAGTTGAAGTGTGAATAAGCTTTAAAAGAAAGGGTTTCGGAGATTTATGCGCTGTAAACGGCCTTTAGACAGTTGCCAAAATTCTTATTTTAACGACTTTTGTTTTCTTTCAGACGATTCCAATGTTTCAAATATGACACTTTTGCACCGATTTCACAAAATTTTTGGGCTTCCTGGTGAAGAAAAACTTGTTAATTGTAAGTTAATTTATCGATGCGTGATCAGAATCAAGGGCTTGTCCAGTCCGGAGATGTGTATGGGTTCAGATAAAGAGGTTACTTGATTGAATCGGAAAAATCCTTGTTTTAAAAGTTGTTCTTGTAAATATGAAAAAAATCTAGAGGGTACTGGATACTCCCGTTTGGGCGAAAAATAAAAAAAATTCTGTGGTTTTAAAAATTAAGCTGAGGGACCCTTTCGCAACGATGTATGCGTTACCACAGCCAAGTATTAATGGGATTTTGGTTAATTAACAACACAATTTTTTTCTATTATGTTAAAAAAAACTCGTAAAATATATCTTTTCACCCAAAGGATATTTTGCTAAAATGGTCCCTGACCACTATTTTACCGTACCTGAATGAGGAATAGAATGGGCTATCTTGGTGCTCGAGCGAGCCCGACTTATCCTAGCTTAGGGTATGATATGGATGGCCAGACCTGATGGGCAAAAAAGCAAAAATAAGGTGAAGATAGGTCTAAAATGGTTTTAAAAGCATTGAAATAGGCTAAAAACTGCAAAAAAATGGCGATGATGGCTTCCTAATAGGTAAAAAATGGTGTCATAATTTTTGGGTACTTTTTCATTTTTGGGCGGGGGGGGGGGCAATAAAACGGGGGAAGGGGGGGCAAATCCTCCAATTAAACGGGGGGACATTTCCAGTCCGTGCACAGGTCTGGATGGGGTATATCCCGAGTATAAAACCCAATTTGAATGCGGGGACCTTTCAAATTATAGAGGAGTGTGTTTTTGGTTCCTTTAAAAAAGAAGCTTCGTCAGTTTTGAAATTTTTCTTAAGCGCAAGAGCAAAAGACCCCCTATCGAATATTTTTGGTTTAATAATAAAGATAATTGCTCTCAAGGTTTCTAAGAAATAAAACTGCAAGCCTTGCAGTTTTATTTCTTAGAAACCTTGAGAGCAATTTAGGGTAATTGCTTCAAGTTCTACTAAACGTAAACGGTGAACCTTTAGTGAATGACTAAGTTTTTATGTTACATTTTGTTATAACTTGATTTTAATAATGTATAGTGAGTGATGGGCAGTTCCGGTTCCGGGCTGCGGATGTTTCGGGAAACATTTGGAATTCCGGTTTGGTTGCTGTTCCGGATTTTTGAAAAATCTCAATTTCTATTCCGGGGGTTCCGCAGATCCGCCCATCACTAATAATAATATTAAAATATAATAATATATACTTAGAAAAAAATAAAGGTATTTTGTTTTTTGAAATTTTTATAGATTACTCTTGCTGTTATTGGAAAGGGAGGATGCCGTGTCAGGGTCACATGTATCTAAGCGTCACTTATATGTGTTTCTACTCTTACATAATGGGTCGAACTACCTCTTTAAAGATTAGATGGACTGATATATTGGTAAGCTTTAGTTTTTTTAACTACTATATAATCACAACCATAGAGGCGAAAGCATCAAGGTCACTTACCGGCGTTAGTGGGGAGGGGGGTTACCCCGGGTTAATAACATAATGTTAATTAGGTATAAAAAGAATGTAATTTTTATGTTTTTGGAGGAAACTCTAGCATAAAAATAGTGCCTAAAAATTTTTTAAGCGGGTTTAATATTGATTTAAAATTCTAGAGACGGAACTGAGTGAAAAAATTTTTGAAAATTTGAAGAGGGGACAGATTAAAACTTTGGTTAGATGGAAACCGAAATCTTATAAAAAGAAACACAGTCGATAAAATATTCATTGAATAAATTATTTTACGTGACGTTTCGATTGTATCGCACAATCATCATCGGAAGAACTAAAATACTAACAAAATTAAATTTTAAATTCAAATGCAAACAAAATTAAATTTTGAATTCAAAACTAATGTATTCATTACTAATGTGCTCTTAGGTCCCAAAATTGTAGCTCTTTAGTACCCATGGCTTTTTCGTCTTCAAATCCGTTTAAGTAACAAAAGTAATTTCTATTTAAGTTTTTGCCAGTTTATAGAAATTATTATCCTGACATTTTTGTTTAGAAACTGGAGAAAAACGCTCGTATGGTACTGCCGCAAAGTATTGCCATATCCACTCGGGATACCACGCATCATTTTTCCATGTTTCTCAACTTTGACGAAACATTCCACACAATCGCCCAACTGGCAAACATAGCCATGAAACAGTAAACAGTATATATTTTTTTAAATTTTAAATAAAAAAAGTTAGACGTAAATTATGTGCTCCATGTTTGACATTCAGAAATTAAAAAAAAATAGTTTTTTTAGTTTTTTGGCTGAAAAATGAGCTATACAGGAATTGATTTTGTAATCTCCAGCTCTTAAGTTCTCCAAATTTTAAGTTTAATTCCGTTTTATTGCCCCTCCCCCCTCCCGCGGAAAAATGAAAAAGTACCCAAAAATTATAACGCCATTTTTTTACGTATTATGACACCATCATCGCGAAATTTTTGCAGTTTTTAACCTATTTCAATGCATTTTAACCCATTTTAGACATATTTTTACCTTATTTTGGCTTTTTTCGTCCCTTTTTTCCCTTTTTCCTTCTTTTTTCTTCTTTTTTTCTCTTTTTTTTCTTTCTCCCCTGCTTGCCCCCCGTTTTATTGCCCCCCGTTTCGAAAAAGTTGTCCCCCGTGCCCCCGTTTTGGAATTGCTTCCCCACAATAAAACCCCGGGGGGGCAGTGCACAGGTCTGATACGGAGGGGGCAGTGCACAGGTCTGATAAATGACAACTAAAGTTAAGAAAGTGTTGTTAGTCATTTTTTGTCATTTTATAGTATTTACTTTTTTAAGGTATTTTTTGTGTCTTTTTTCCTTACTCCGAAATAGAGGTGAGATTTTCCTAATATTGCCTTTTGTTCCCCATCTCAATATGCTTGTGTATATCCATTATAGTTTTTTAAATAAAACCATGGCCGTACTACCCAGGATTTTGCGACAGAGGGGAACTTCCTGATCTCGGCAAACCACAGTTTGACGGGCAAGGTCTTGGGTCCCCCCCCCCAGCGAGGGGTCCAGGGGACGAGTTGTTGTTGCATTACCTGAAACTTATTTTCCCTATGCAGATTATGCAAAGGACAGGTGCTAAGGCAAGCCAGGAGGGGCGACCCCTACGATTGAGACTCTTCGTCCAACATTAATAACGTTGGCAACCTTTACCGCTGGAGTGTTCACGCAGGCTTTAGCACCAGGGGGCTACTCGCTGGTGGGGGTTTAGGGGGCGAAGCCCGGTAAATTTCTGCACTTTTCACTTTTTTGTCTTAAAGAAACGTTAACCAAATAATATTAAACCTTTTTTTAAAAACTCATTTTTTGTACATTTTTAAGAGTTTGAACAAGCTAGTATTGAAATAAGATTGGATATTAATAAAGTTTAAAAAAACAATTAAGCAAATATTTTTTTAAACTAGCTTTAGCAACAGGGGGGCTTTAGTTCCTAAATTTTACAAAAAAAATTGCCTGCTGCTACAAGCTAAAAAACGTGGTTGGGTACAAATTCAGAAAAATAAAGAAAAATTTTAAGCCTTTTAATTTTCATGATCGTTACATGCATATTTAATAATTTTCATTGATTAGTTTTTTAAAAAAACTTTTTTATTAGTTTTTTTTCTGGTGAAATTAGTTGAAATTTAGTAGGTTTTTCAAATGTGTTAATTACTTAATTAGTTTCCAAAATTTTAATCATCAAGATATTAAGCACTTAAACATAATCATCATCATTTCATTAAAACAAACCCAGGTTGGTATTATTAATTTTACCATATTAGTAGAAATGTTATCACAAAACAAAAATGCTGAGTGTGAGACAAAAAGCGCTTGACTTGACACATAAATAAATAACATAAATATAAATAACAATATTTTTGTACTATTTATATAACCCAAAATTATAATTTCTAATTCAAAATCTGTGCACGGTCTGGGAATGCCCCCCTTTTTATTGGAGGATTTACCCCCCCCGTTTTATTGCTTCCTTCACTCAAAAATAAAAAAGTGCCCAAAAATTATGGCGCCATTTTTGACCCATAATGACGCCATCATCGCGAAATTTTTTGCAGTATTTTTGCCTATTTCAATGCATTTTAAGCCATTTTAGACGTATTTTTACCTTAATTTTGCTTTTTTTGTCCCTTTTTCCCTTTTTTTAAACTTTTTTTCTTTTTTTCTTTTTCCCCTACTTGCCATCGATTTAGTGCCCCTCCTCCCAATAAAACCCCGGGGAGGAGGCAATGCAATTCTAAGCATATAAGGCAGATAAGCCCATAATGCATACCAACAAGAACGTAGCTTAGGATTTGAAAAAAAGTCTTTTTGGCGTGAGTTTAAAAATGCGTTTAAATATTTTAATACGTTTGCAGTAAACTTTAATCTAAATTATAAAACTGTTTTACAATTATAAGTTCTATTTTTTTGGAAAAACATTTTAAAAAATACTTATGAGTTCAAACTAGGTGGTTGTAAGATTACACCGTGTGTTGGTGAGATTTTAAATAATGAGTAATCATCTTTTTTTGTGTTTGTGAAAACAAAAAAACTGTTATAGAATTTTTTGGGTATACACCCTAAGTTTTCGGGGTAAAACTTCTGATCTGATATAAAAAAATAATGAAATTATTGTAAACAATTAAAAAAGCGTGAAATTTTTGAAAAATAATTGGGCATTATTTATTTATTTTCACACAAAAAATGCATTTTATTTAGTGCTTGTTCATAAAAAATGCATTCTATCCAGTGCTTGTTCAAAAACGACAGGGAAACAATCCCCCTGTTCCCTCCCCCTGGGTACGGCCATGGAAACTTTATACATTTTTTTACGCTTTAGCACTAAATACAGTAATTTGGGAATTTTTTTACAAAGCAGTATAAATCTATAAAAAATTATTATGAAAAATTTTTTTTTCTGTTTCTCAAAAGTTGAAGTTGAAAAATAAGTTATTTTCAGTCATTACATTGTTGTGAGATGTTACGTTTTTTGTTCTCTTTTTGTTTTTGTTTTCTGATGTACGCGATTAACCCTTTTCCTCCCAATCCACAGTAGATAAAACATAATCATTATATAAATTTAGAAAAAAAAGACTAACCTCCAAACCTCCCATTTCCATCACAAAACATAATATAAAGTAATAAAGAAATAAAAAAGTATAAAATACGATTTGCAGGTTGACAATAGACGAAGGTTATCAGGAAGATCCGGACATGCGTAAAAAGCAAAAGAAGAAAAAAACCAGCAAAGTTACTCCACTCACTTACGAATTCAGGGTCAGAGCCATGAATGAGGCATTCCGGTATGTTTTTTTTTTGATTATTTACCAAGGTAGAATTACTCAAGACTTTAGAAGCTTAGTTGAGCAAACCCTTGGGTTTTAAAAAAAAGGTGCATGGTAATTTTGAGGAAGCACACACAATTTTATGCAGTTAACTATATAATTTTTAATGTCATAAATGCGATTCTATTCCGCTGTACATCCGTTTACATTTAAAAAGTCTTCCAAAAATGTTTTTATCAGAATCCGACATTACTAGCAACTAGAATTTAGAGGCGCCAGCCTGGTGTCAGGATTTTTAACTAAAGCAGCGTGTTTTAGGAGTTTTTTAAAATTTCAATGGGACAACAAAAACAACAAAATTCTTAAAGATTGATTTCTAAATGTTTTTTCGCTTGGTTCAGCATGTTTGATTGTTTTTAAATTATAATAAACTAACAAAATAGTTATGGTTTATTCCTAGTATGATGTTTATGTGGTAGTGCCATATACCAGCCAATTAATCAAACTTAAAATAAATAAAGTTAAATTTTCAAAACGTTCTGACACCCTTTTTATTGGATGATTATTTGCTTCAAAGAGAATTGCTAAGATTTACCAAAATCGTCGTTACTACGTCATAATGAGCCCACAGTCATTATAAAATACGTGGAATAGGGCATGACTGAATCAGGATTTTCAGATCCAGTCGGATTCGATTGGATCAAAAGTCGATTTAATTGTAGTTTAATTATATTTGTAAATCATTTTTGTGTAAAATAGCTCCAACTAATTAATAATATTGGTATTGTAACATAAAATATACCAAATAAATAAATAAAATGGACAATAACATAAAATGTTTTGTTACTATATTGATGGGTCTTCATAAACCCTTATTTAGTTTTCATCTTAGTCTATTTTGTCACTTAATCTTGTTTGGAGAACGTGCGATTTGTCAGCAACTTTTTTCTTAAAATAATGAAAATATGATGGACGATCATAATTAAACCTTATGCGTTTTTTTCAAAACTAACTAACAACTCTTCCAGGTAAGCGCCTTTAGCTGTAGTAATGAATGCAGGCGGATCTTGTTATTAATAACTCTTATAAGGTAACTAATTGCAAAAATATAATTGCACATTTTTAAACATTAATCTTAATTTAAATCAAAATATAACAACCTGCATTTTATAATTACAGACAGTTAATCGTTTACTCGACAACTGGGTGCACGATTAACTAAACTAACTAAACTAAACGAAACTAAACAACTTTTTGTTAAAATACTAATCAATGGTTCTTCCGTCTTCATATTATAAAAACCCTAATAAGCATTTGTCTTATCTCATAATTTTGTTTTGTATGCTCTTTGTGAGCTTATAGCAATAAATTGTACTATTGTACAATATGCAATAATTGTTATTTATGCAAATTTTTGTGCCATATTTTTATTTCCTTTGTTTGCATTTTCCCACACACTTATTGTGGCCAAACAAACAAAGCAATAATGATGGTCAGCTCAACTCTCTTGTCCTGCTTCTTCACCAACTTTCATTTTGGAATTTATTGTTAAAATTTAAAAGCATTTTAATTTTATAATATGAAGTAGTATTCCCTCCCAGCTGCTTTGTCATTGGATTTACCAAAATTCAACACCCCCTCTAATTTTATTTGATGTTTAGTCTATTTCATTGGTTGACCATGTATTGATGTATAGACTAAGGACTTTTTGATAAGGGGAAGTGCGACTAATCAGCAAGATTTTGCTTCACAAATAAGTATTAAAGCAAGGTATTATTTTTTAGTTGTTTTACAAAAAAATTATAATAATTGACATTGACATGAAAAAAAAATCCGCATTCAATAGATCTGAAAAAAAAATCCGGCCGGATCGGATCAGATATCCCGTCGGGCCCTACGAGTGAATGTGACTCATTCTGTAGTTATAGTTTAAATTTAAAATAGACCACAGTCACATATATTGTGTACGAATTCTGGCTCATTTTGCGATAGTAACGACAAAATACAAATTATAATCGCTAGTAATTATTCAATGCACTGTAATATTTTGTCTAAAGTTTGTTAACTATAATTTCTTTTTTTTACTTTTTTTAATTATTTGCTCATAAAAAATTATTTGACTGTGAGTAAACATTTATACTTTCGACTTAAAAACCCTCATTTCAGATCTCAATTCAACATTCCGCACTGGGAGAAACTGGACGCGGAAACGGAAACCTCCCTCTTCACCCCCTACAACAAAAAGCACGTGCCCGGTCGACTCCGCCTCTCTCGTCACTTTCTCTGCTACTCCAGCCGAGTAAGTAATTTAACAACTCTCGTTGTACTAATGTTTCAAAATTACGACACGTTACAAATAATGCCTCCCTCCATCTCTCCTTCAGCTGAAGCACGTACAATACCAACTTGGCCTTCTCCTCTGTCGGCTTATAAATAATGTCAGTTTTTATGTATTTATGTAGTCAGCGGGTGATGGTGCAATGTGTAGCACATCATTTTATAGGATTAGAGAGCATAGGTCACCGACCTTCGACGGCTCAGGGGGGGGGGTTCACACTCCGGGGTGTGGAGGTTTTTGACCTCCAGGGGGGGGGGGTCACACCCCGGGGTGTTTTTTTTGAAAAAAGCAGGGGGGGTGGTCACACCCCGGGGTGTTTTTTTTTCTACTAAAATTGACAATTTTTTATAAATTTGACCATTTTTTAAGCATTTTTTGGGATTGTCTGGTGGGGGGGGGGGTGGTCAAAAATGGGCCTTAGGGGGGGTCAGGGGTTCAAAGAGGTCGATTGGGGGGGAGGGGTCAAAAATGGGCCTTAGGGGGGGGGATAGGTCTCAGAGGCCGTAGGGGGGGGGGGGGGACCCCCCCTACCCCCCCCCCTTCGGTGACTGTTAGAGAGTACAGTTAGACGTCCTGGGTCGTTTGTCAACCGTTTAGTGTTAAAGAAGTTGGTGATTGGGCCTTTTAATTGGTGTGGTAGAATTTTGAGAGGGAAATGATAGAATTTCAAAGGAATTATGAGAAACTTAATTCACCACCACCCCCTTTTTAACTTGTAGCTGCTACGGTTTTTATATATCTTTTTTTAGTTTGTTTTTTTATAATATAAAATGCTGTTGTTGTTGTTTTATTTTTCAGGTTCCTCGGTTGGTGTGGCTGGTGGTCCCTCTTCCGGAAGTGAGCAGCGTGGAGAAGTTCGAAACAACAGGGGAGCCCGGGATCGGAAACGGACTCCTCGTCTGCACCCGCGCCAAGACCACCTTCCTATTCACCAATTTCCCGGACAGGTACACGTTATTGATTACAAAAGACGTTTCGGATTTCCCATAATCATCAGTAATTACATCTGAAATGTATATTGTATAACAGACCTGTGCACGGTCTGAAAATGCCTCCCCCCGTTTTATTGGAGGATTTGCCCGTCCCCCGTTTTATTTCCCCCCCCCCCCGCCAAAAAATGAAAAAGTACTCAAAAAATATGACGCCATTTTTGACCTATGATGACGCCATCATCGCGAATTTTTCGCAGTTTTTAGCCTATTTCAATGTATTTTAAGCCATTTTAGACCTATTTTTACCTTATTTCCGCTTTTTTTCCGTCCTTTTTCTCCCTTTTCCCTTCTTCTTTTCTCTTTTTTCTCCTTTTCTTTCTGTTTTTTTTCTTTCCCCCCTGCTTGTCCCCCCAGTTTTATTGCCCCCCCGTTTCAAAAAAAGTTGCCCCCCGCGCCCCCCATTTTAGAATCGCCCCCCCCCCCCGTTTTAACTCCGGGGGGGAGTGCACAGGTCTGGTATAATATACTAGTGATGGATTACGTGAAATCCAAAACGTCGTATGTATACAGTAAATGTTTTATCTCTTGGTTTACTGGCATTTATTAAATACAAATTTATATAGTTGTAAAAAATTAATAGTTTTATTATGTATTTTTGTAATTTAAATTTTTTTGCTCTTATACAAAAAGGTACACTTTGTAGGAGAGTAATCACATTCTTGTTTACAAATTTTACTGACACGTACAATTTAACGATGAAAGAAACTCCGCCGCTTTTCACATATTCCGCTCCGCCGCCAACCCTCCTGAAAATATTGCCGCCGTCGCATAAAAAATTTGTTTCTTAGATGAGAAAGGGGGGAGGGGCTGGGGGGACCCAGGAGAGATTTTCGTCTAGGTGGGGGGTCCCAAAATTTCAAGGCTAGAGGGGGGTGGACCCCACCCTGTTCCCCCTCTTTCTCATCTATAAACACAGGGAAACAAATTTTTTATGCGACGGCGGCAATATTTTCAGGAAGGTTGGCGGCGGAGCGGAATATGTGAAAAGCGGCGGAGTTTCTTTTATCGTTAAATTGTACGTGTCAGTAAAATTTGTAAACAAGAATGTAATTACTCTCCTACAAAGTGTACCTTTTTGTATAAGAGCAAAAAATTTAAATTACAAAAATACATAATAAAACTATTAATTTTTTACAACTATATAAATTTGTATTTAATAAATGCCAGTAAACCAAGAGATAAAACATTTACTGTATACATAAGACGTTTTGGATTTCACGTAATCCATCACTAGTATATTATACCAGACCTGTGCACTCCCCCCCGGAGTTAAAACGAGGGGGGCAATTCCAAAATGGGGGGGCACGGGGGGCAACTTTTTTGAAACGGGGGGGCAATAAAACTAGGGGCAAGCAGGGGGAAAGAAAAAAAACAAAAAAAAAGGGAGAAAAAAAGAGAAAAAAGAAGGGAAAAGGGAAAAAAGGGACAAAAAAAGCGAAAATAAGGTAAAAATAGGTCTAAAATGGCTTAAAATACATTGAAATAGGCTAAAAACTGCGAAAAATTCGCGATGATGGCGTCATCATTGGTCAAAAATGGCGTCATATATTTAAGGTACTTTTTCATTTTTTTGGCGGGGGGGGGGGGGGCAATAAAACGGGGGGGGGGGGGGCAAACTCCTCCAATAAAACGGGGGGAGGCAAATTGCCAAGACCTTGCACAGGTCTGCTATACAATATACATTTCCAGATGTAATTACTGATGATTATGGGAAATCCGAAACGTCTTTTGTAATCAATAACGTGTACCTGTCCGGGAAATTGGTGAATAGGAAGGTGGTCTTGGCGCGGGTGCAGACGAGGAGTGCGTTTCCGATCCCGGGCTCCCCTGGTCGCTTTTTCTAACTTCTCCACGCTGCTCACTTCCCGGAAGAGGGACCACCAGCCACACCAACCGAGGAACCTGAAAAATAAAACACCAACAACAGAATTTTATATTATAAAAAAAACAAACTAAAAAAAGATATATAAAAACCGTAGCAGCTACAAGTTAAAAAAGGGGTGGTGGTGAATTAGTTTCTCATAATTCCTTTGAATTAATATCATTTCCTCTAAAATTCTACCACACCAATTAAAAGGCCCAATCACCAACTTCTTTAACACTAAAC
>JASAMX010013503.1:0-23046 GCA_030248175.1 Microlaimidae sp. YZB2_3 | reverse complement strand
TCAACCCTTTTATGCCATTCCCGTGACTGTAAGCTTTACAGTGATACTTCAGTTACCCACTCTAATTTTAGTTAGGGAGAAGAGTCTTTCTCTTTTTCAACTTTTAAAGTCCATAGAACCCTGTTTTTGTGAAAATGTATTATCCAATCTAGAGATGTCCATGCAATTTTTTTTAAATTCAACACCGCTTTATGACATTCCACGCCCTTAAAGCTTTGCAATGATATCTTATTTAGCCCAATATATTTTTTGGTTGGGGAGGAAAGTCGTTCCACTTAATTTAGAGAAAAAACGTTGTCCAGCATTAAGATGTCCATGTTAATCTTACCAAAAAAACATTACATTCTGGTTTTACATCGGCTAATTACTCTTATCAATAAGTTCGAGCCAATTCAAAGACAAAAAAATTTCAATTTCCAAAGTCTATAGGTTTCCTGTGAAAATATTTTGTCCAGGCTAAAGATGACGGACGATGCAAACTTTTTCTAAATTTCAACGCCACTTTACGACATTTCCCGGACTGTAAGCTTTGCAATGATACCTCATTTAGCCATATTCCTTTTGTGGTTGTGGAGCAAGGTCAATCCCTTCTTTAGTAAAAAAACCGTTGTCCAGTATAAAGATGTCCATGTCCATTTTTTCAAAAAACATGATATTCTGGCTTTAATTTGGTTAATTATTCCTACAAATAAGTTTGACTCAATTCGAAGACAAAAAATTTTTCAACTTCCAAAATACATAAGGTGGTGAAAATGCGTTGTCCAGTCTAACGATGTCCATTAAATTTTTTTTGAAAATTCAACCCCTTTACGACATTTCCTTGGGGTATAAGCTTTTCAATATTACCTCATTCAGCTAATCCGTTGGGTGGTTAGGGAGGAGTTAGAGAACACACACACAAATATACACAGACAGATACACACAGACATTACGTCTATTTATATATATTTTTCATCCCACAGCTATAGATCCGTGATAGATCACGCATTTCATCCCGTGATGGGATGGGCTCCCTTGACCCGAGATGGGTCAGTATTTTCTTTGATAACGGCTGTGGTTATTACCTGTAGTCATATATATAAATCGCAAACGTATTATATAAGGCAAAAATGTCAAAGTATTATTTGGCTATCTGCCAAATTACATTATAATTAGCTTTGAGATCACAATATTTTGGAACCTTTTTTCGCATGTTATTACATATAGATAGTTTGATTTAGGTCAAAGCGGTTTTTTGCGGCACAATCCCTTCAAGTAAGGTTAATTTTTTATATAAAAGGAAAGATTTCAAAAAATATTTTTCAATCACATCAATTTACTATATTCAACTGTAACGCATATATTTTCTTCATCTTACAATTTGTATTGTTATAATTATTATTATTATACCATGAGTACTGGCGCAGCTAGCGGCAATATGGTGCCGACTACAACTGTTTTGGTGTCACCTGTAGATATCATCCAGTCGACCAGCCAAGGACCAGCTATACACCTGCAAGATATTGAAGCCAATGATGGGCGATTCAGATCGCCTCCACCAGCAACATCTCTTTCGCAAGCTACACCAATGGAGACTAATGACCGCGGAACTGTAAACCCAGCAGGAGGTCAGCCGAGAAGCTGAAGAGGACACTGCTGTTTGAGAAAAACTCAGCAAAAAATTGAGGCGAAACAACAGCAATAATAGCACAGTAGACCAATTTATTGATTTTATTGAATACTTATATTTATATTTTTAGAATATCGCATATACTTAGCTTTTGTAACTTTTATGACAAAAAATTTTGTTTTTTGTTATTGGATTCTATTGATAAGCTCTTACCAGCATATTCTTAACGATAAATCAAAAAATGTGTCTAGAATTAGGAGCGAAACATATTTTTTTGATGAAATTCATTTTTCTATTTTTTTATTTGTTGTGTTTGTTTTAATTATTATAATTTATTTACATTGTTTTACTATTTCAGCATTAATACAGGAAACAAATAAAGAAAAGGTATTACCTTTATCAATAAATTTACAATTTATAAATCAGATTATTATGCTGTTCATGCATATTTCGTATACATTCGTATTTCAGCACATTATATATTTTTCAAAAAATACGTTCCTAACGTGAAAAATTGTTTGGGTTATTTTAAGCTCCCTCCTTTGTCCCGCCCTTTTTCTTCATCTTTAATAAAAATTAAAACATAAAACATGATGTAAAGCATGTTTACTTACGCTCAATATAATGCTAAATCGCTAATTTCGATACTTTTAAAACTTTCTAAAGAGAAACAAAAATCAAAGGATTAAATTTTTATAAACAAAATCACTCTTATATAATGTTTTTTTTTTCAATAAAAAAACTGTTAAGAGTCCAAAAAGAAGCAACTGTTTAATAAATAGCCTATCTGCTTGCTTGGCACGCTCGCCAAAATAAAAATATATAAAAATTACAGATCAACAACTCAAATTTTGCTCAGCAGCTGTAGCTATAAATTTTGTGGCAATTTAACACTTTATACTTGTTGAGGATAAAAATCGCGTTTAAAACGCGTGTCGGAGAGTGCACCGGCTCTAAAACTGTTGCGCTGGTTGTGATTTCGGCCGTCCGTTTTCACTGAGACGTAAAAAACGCGATACGCACTGCGCGTCTGAGCTGCAATAACATTCGCAAAGCGTTAATTGTAAAGGTTGTGGCGCAGTGGCAAACCAAACGTCTTGCATACTGAAGGTACGCGGATCAAGTCCCAATAGTATTGCAATTTTGTTAGTATTGTTAGAAGTATATTTGGTTGCCCCAGTTAGTGCCGAGTAGCATCGGACTTGCGTATCCTGGGGTCGCATTCTGAAGAAACCCTTATATTTACCTCGTTAAATCCATTTCAAAGAAAATTAAAAAAATATTTATATCGCAAAAATAATTAAACCTGCCTCATATGGGAAGAAAATGATTGAATGGAATTCGTTTTTCTTGGCGCCGCAAAACCACCTCGCGCAAAATAAAAAAAATTAATCAGGACGCGCGTATTTTATTTTTTATTAAATTAATCCCACGGGAGAAAATATTTAACCACCTCTCGAGTTGGATAAATTCTTATTCTTAAACCGGATAGAAAAAAGTTTAACCCGACTTTTACCTAGATAAAAAAATTGATTTTTCGTTGTCATCCTTAACCACGTAAAAAAAGTTACCCCGGGTAATTTTTAACCGCGCGTCCGAATGCGCGCCCTGTTTTATGCAAAATAAATAAACTTCGGAAAAAGAACGGTAGTTAAAAACATTTTATTAAAGCAAACTTTTGTTTTTTTTCCTATGAGAGTTTTTTCTATGTATCTATAATATATATGTTTATATTGGTGAATTTATTTTGAACTCATGTTATGTTTCTTTTATAAAAACTTTAAAAAAAACAAGCTTCACTTTTGCCTATTCCCAGATTTCGGCGGTTGAAGAGTCGACGGTAGGGCAGCGGGTATTTGATGACGACGAATTCGTTAACCGTGAACAGGAGCAAGTTAAAAATTGTGAGCAAATTCGCGGATCGCAGAAATACCAGAGTTATGTGGTTTTTAATTTTGACCGCCAGGACCTTGGTGGGCAAGTCGCTGGCCGATATTAAATATGGCAGGCACCATATGATGATGCAGACGCCGCGAAAACTGTCCACGGCACCGCAGTGCAAGGCGATTAGGAAAAATACGTTGTTTTTCACCTTGGTACGGTTCTTAGAGAGAGCCATCACGACGTACCTGAAACTATACATAAATACCTGAAATCAGAAACATACCTAAAATTAGACACATACATGAAACCGGTGGTAGATATAGTCTAAATCAAGTATTAGATACCATAGTGTAGATCAGTTTACCGTTAGTTTTGGTAGGAGAATTTAGATAAATGAAGAGCCACCAAAAAAATATGTTGTGAATTAAGCAATCACTTTCATTTTTATGTTTGCCAATGAAGTTTAATACTTCTAAATAAGTTGAAAACATTTTATTATAGTCTGCAATGGTAGATATTTAAAATATAATGTCGAAGTTTAGATTATTGGTTATAATTTAACAGAACACTTTAAACTACACAATTGCGCATGAAGGACCATTTATTTTTATTTTGCAAATAGATTAAAAGGACGATTAAGATTTATAATTTATAACAATCTTTGGAACAAATTTTTAGTTTCTGTCAAATTAACGATATTATAAAGAAAAAAGCTTCGTTCAAAATACTAAATTTCAGAATATAGACTTTTTTGACTCAGAACTGATTTAAATTTTTGTATAAAAAACTATTTAGTGGTGGTGAACCAGATTTTATTTATATTGCAATATAAGTAGTTTTGGTACATAGAAATAAACCAATCAGTATTTTGATTATTTTATTAGTGATGATCTAGCATTATTTTTCTTTATTATTTAAGGATAAAAAGGATAAAAAGGTATAAAAGGATAAAAAGGATAAAAAGGATAAAAAATAAAAAAGATAAAAAGGATAAAAAGGTATATCGTTTAAAAACACAATAGTAAATTAAAATTCTTAATTTACTATATCGCTCAATTTTTCAAAAAAAAAATAAATAAAACGGTTATTAAACTTTTTTAGTGCCAATGCTAATTCGGTTCGACTTTGGGTAAATTGTATCATATAAACAAAATGCGGTATATATGTGCACAAAATCATCTGGGTGGGCTAGAGTTGAGAACTCCAAGGAGCATCACTACTTTATCGTTGCTTTGCAGTGACCCTATCCCGGCGTTTCAGCTATAATAGCCCGCACCTCTACCCGCTGCGCCACCAGCAGATCCGCCGCTTGGCGCTGTTCCACATTAAAAAGATTAAAAAAAAATTTAAAGAAAGCAAAAAATAAATAAAAAAACTTAAACCAGTTTAACAAGACGGAGAGGGTCCCGAGACAGGTGCACATCACGGCTCCACCGCGCAAGAACTGGTCCATTACCACAGAGAGGGTCGTCAGGTGTGTGTGGTTGAGGACCCATTCCGAATGTTCATATTCCGACGGAATGACGCCATTGCCGCAGTCAGCAGAGTGCACAGAGCTGGGAGGAGCGGAGTAATTGAACAGGGAAGCCGCGGCCCTGTTGTCGGCAGCTAATGAAACGCCAGACGAAACGGCGATGTCTGCTCTGTCGTGGCTTCTTAAGCTTTCATTAACCTCGCGGTAATATTCCGGTCGCATTGTATTTGCCTCCTCCTCCTGTGTTTTTCCAGCTCTCGCTCTAGAAGAAATCTCGCAAGGTTAGGAAAGGGATATAGAAGAGTATCTTCCTAGTGTGTATAATGTATAAACGAAACTCCCCTGTACAGAGGGCGGCAGGAGATACGTCCAGGAAAGCGAGCGAAACCTTGGCAAGAATCAGGGTTCGATTCGCTCCGATCTAGGGAATCCTGTCAACATGGAGTCGGAGTAGGTTATTTGTTGTGAAATTAACTGTTTAGGTTGAAAAAATTTATGCATTTTATTGAGATAGAATATAACTAACCTTATTAGGGAAACATTTTTAGCCGAAAAAAACAAGCCTTGGAGTTTAGCCGACGGCCCGATTTTTTATGATTATAAATGAAGACACATGTATAGCTTGTTTTTAATACGAGTGTATGATAATAATAAAGTAGATTCGGATAAAATAAAGAAAAAAAAACAAAGAAATGATTTTTAATGAAGGCTTTTATTTACGTCGAAAGAAAGTCTCAAGCGGCTTTGTAAAACTACAAACTTTAATTAACTTAATAAATCTCTATTTATATAATGCGAAAACAGGTGTTTATACTCAAATTAATTGTCAATATTGTCTTTGAGATTTCCGAAATAATCATACGAATGTTTAATATAGAGACGGATTTCAGTTTAATTTTTTTTAAAAATTTATTTTTCCATACCAAAAAATAATTTATATTCGTAAGAAATTAATTTTTTTCAAAAATACATATTCAAAATATTTGTATTTGTATAATTTTCACGATTATAAATCTTTAATACTAATTAGTAATTAGGCTCTTTAGTATTTTTACACTGTTAGCATAGAAAATACATACGGAGTATAGTACTGTTTACGTGTTATTGCACTAATCATTAAAATTACTTTAATTTCTTAATGACTAGTGTTTTGTTTGCAAAAAAATGTTTTGGTAATGAATAATACAAAGCAAGTCATATTCTTAAGTTTTTATAAAGAAAAAAAATGGTCGTTTACAATGTATTTATTAATTTTAACTTGTTTTTGTTTACAAATTTTTTACCACTTGAAAAACCGGCGCATTATAAAAATATCACAATTTTGTCAAGTTTAATATCTTTAAAATTGTACCTGCGGGATTTACATAATATTCGTTAGGAAAAAATATAGAACCAGCAAGAAAATCAACCAAGAATGATCCGTTAGAAACCGAAAAATTTACTCCGGTCAATTTAACAAAGCATACTTTTGATTAAGCATGTCAGTTAAATCCGCACCAGAGCGCTGTTTCATAAAAGTTATGAACATTCAATTTCTTTGAAAAAGTCCATTCTTTTTTTGTAAATGTCAGTTTTTTTCTTTGTAACTTCGAAAATCCTTGTGTTATACATACACTGGGCTGATTCAACTATAACTTAAACATTTTTTTAACCTCATATTTTAAAAATTTCTTGCCTTGACCAATTACATAGGTGTGAGCACGGCAAAATTTCTGCTGGTAAAAAAATGAAATTACTTGATTTTTAAAAATTACTAAACATAAAGAAATTTACAGGGAAAGAATCGATTTTTACAAAGAAATCGAATGTTTGTAATCTTCTATGAAACAGCGCCCAGGGGTCGGTCCACTAACCGCGTGCTGATTACGTGCTATGATAGCACGTTGTTAAAACACATGATACTGTTTTAATTTTGGTGTTGTTTTCAAAAAAATCTTTTGAGTTTTTTTTAAATGGGATGAATTATTATTTAAACAGTTTTATGCATATTTGTTTTAAATAAAATCTAATAAAACTTTAACGCTTTAACGTTTTGCTAACCCTTAATTAGGTGTTATTGTCTTTTCAGCTTGTATTTATAGCAAATATGCAGAAAATTAATAAAATATCCATTTCTGGCATACAGACAAAGAGTTTTATAAAATTTCTCGAGACAAAACCAACAAATTAAAACATTATCAACGAGTTTTCAACAACGTGCTAATATAGCACCAAGTCAGCACGCGTTTAGTGGACCGGCCCCAGAAGGAAAACAAATCCCTCGTTGTCAAAATCTGCAGAGAGGTGTTTATAAAAGTTTTTCCTATGATGCCAATATATAGTTTGAGAAGCGGAAAAAAGGGAACTAAAATTTGTTTACCATGATTTACTATTATAGTCTATTCTTTGAAGGTCAACAGATCCAGGTTTTAGCATAGGAGGCAGTGCAATATGTCTTCTACATACTCTCTTAGGAGGCAGTGCAATATGTTTTCTACATACTCTCTTAGTCATCTTACTGGTTTTGAGAATACACAAATAATAGAACTAATAAAACCATCTAAAAATTTCAACCATTAGAAAACTTACCGCTAAACCAGTAACGTATATACCAGATTTCAATGAACGACCCAAACTGGGAAACCATTCACAGAATATATATTTTCCGCGAAATTAAGACCGAAGAACAGCAATTTAATAACTTATGTAGCTTATTTATTTTTGATTTAGTTGCTAGTGTTATAGTTTTGGTCCTTTTACCTCGAGTAAATAACAGCAATATGAGAAACGAAAACTTACAAATAAATATTAATATCGATTACAAAACTTACAAATAAACAAAAACTTACAAATAAATATTAATTTAGTGTATACTGTGAGTATACACTAAATTAAGCTTTTGTAAAATAAGCTCTCGCTTAAAGAACGTTTAAAGAAACAGCAGGAAAAGATGTTTAAACAGTTATACCAAAAATATATAATACTATATAATATAATAAGGAAAAATATGACACTCAGTCTTAGAAGCGAAACGATTTGGTGCCATTTTTTGAGCACTGCCATTAACTGTTGTGCGCATAAAATGGCAAAACAACTGTTCTTATTGAGGCATGTGTCGTGAAAATGGGCACTGCTCAAAATGTAGCAGTGTTTTTGCGCATATCCTAGCATGCTAACTCGAACGCACTGCATTTTGAAGTACACTGCACTTTTTTTGCAATCTTGTGCGCATATATGCGCATATACTGCACATAAAATAGCACAACCGCGGGAAACAAAAAAAATGAACCTGCTAAAAAACCACTTCTTAGTTTGCACACTGTACACCTTTTAGTATAGACATACAAAATAAAATCTAATGCAATACACAAAAAGACCTATTTATGCATTGCATTGGATTTTATTTTTGTATGTCTATACTAAAAGTTTGTGTTTTGTGTACAGTGTGCAAACTAAGTAGTGGTTTTTAGCGGGTTTATTTTTTTTGTTTCCCGCGGTTGTGCTATTTTATGTGCAGTATATGCGCATATATGCGCACAAGATTGCAAAAAAAGTGCAATGTACTTCAAAATGCAGTGCGTTCGAGTTAGCATGCTAGGATATGCGCAAAAACACTGCTACAATTTTAGCAGTGCCCATTTACACGACACATGCCTCAATAAGAACAGTTGTTTTGCCATTTTATGCGCACAACAGTTAATGGCAGTGCTCAAAAAATGGCACCAAATTGTTTCGCTTCTGAGACTGAGTGTCATATTTTTCCTTGATATAATATAAAGTATTATATATTTTTGGTTATACACTGTAGAGGAAAATAAAAGAAAATATTAAAATAAAAACAAAATGTTTACCTCTGTTTGTCATAAAAAATCCATCCAAAACCACGCTTTTTTAAAATAACGTGTTGCAAAAATTCAAACTCCCCAGCAGAAGCTTTTAAAATAATTCGAACCAGGAAGTTAAAGCCTGTACACACGCTTTTCTATGCTTCCAGTTCAGTTTTAAAGATTTAATTTGCAATTTTGTTTTCCTTGAATTAAAAATTCTATGAAAAAACTGTTTTTTCTGTATTTGGAGAAAAATAATAATTGTTTTTTCATTTAAAACGATCTTAAATCAAAATTTTTCCAGCGGTTCGTTTTTCTTAGCTATTTTTTCTGTTTGTAAAATGTAAAACTTTTCAATATGCCGAATAAAAATTTGTTTTAATTAATTCTTTTTTTAAAATCGCACATTAAAATACATTATTGTTTTTTCGGTTGATTTTTTAAACGCAATAATGTTTTTAAACTATTTTGATTTGCAGTTAGTTTTTCAAACAAAATAAATGATCATTTTTTTTGTTTTTTCAACGGATCTCAATCAAAAATGGAGACAACAATGAAAAATATGCGTTTTGTACGTGTTTATTAGTTATTTACTTAATTATTATAAATAATTACGGATATATCATTTAGTATTTACTGGTCTTAAGCAAATGTAGTAAACTTATTAATAGATTTTATAACAGTAGTAAAGTTGATATTGGTTTGAAGAGAAACCAGTAAACAGTTATTTATGTTGCAATGATTACTTTTTCTACCAAAACAATAGTATGAAATACTAATTTCAAAAACCAGTAAGGTGTCTGAGAAAGTAACTTCGAAACACTTTTGTCTGCCTCCCATCTACCTTCATGAAATTTTTTGTTGTTTCCTACATTCCTATCTGCCTTTTTTCTGCCTCCTAGCTGCTTCCTAGCCAGGTTTTGCTGCCTCCATTTCTGCCACCCGGAAGCGACTTTGTAAGCCGTTCTTCCCGGGATAGATAGGTGTTGGAGGTAGTGTTTGCCTACTATTAAAAAAATTGCATGCTATTTCATATTTGATCGATAATAGTCTTGGCGAACTTTAAAAAAAATTTGTATTCGATATTACATTTTATAATACAAAATTTTATAATATAAAATATTAAAAAAACTATAATACATTTTATTTGTTGTTTATTTGTTAATGTTGAAAATCCCAAACAAATATGCCAGCGGAAATTACAATGTTATTTTTAAAATAAAATAATTTTGAAATTTTTACAAAAACAATAGAAAGTTTTTAAGGTCCCACAATTTTGGCAGGTGATTTTAACTTTTTAGGCTTTTAAATGTTTTTTTATATTGATAGGTTTCTTAAAGGTAAAATCAAAAAAGTAAAGCGAAAAAGAGTATTTTTCAATTTTCTAGGAATTTTTCTCATTTCAGCTTTTAAAATAAACCTACTAAAAATTATGCTTTAGATATAGATTTTATTAACGACTATTAAATGTTTAATTAAAAATAGTTCTTGCTTATTTTTTTAAATTTTGATTATCTTTGATTAAGTTAATTAATTAATTAATTGAAGAATGAATTTTTAAATGATTAAAATAGACATAGAAATTTTTGTTAATACTTAAAATTGTTGTTATGTAATTATTTCCCGTTAACTGGGATGTATTTTGTTTTTGTACAAATATTGAAAGATTTTAAAATCTTTTAAATATATTCTATTGAGATAATTTTAAATCATACCTTTTAAAATGTTTTTCACTGAAAAAACAAAGATTGTTACTTTTAGAATTAAAAAAAGTTTTTAAACTACGAAAAAATTATTAAAAAATCCCGTAATAAAAAATCTATTAAACTCATGAAGAAAATTTAAAAAATTATATTTGTTTTTGGTGTAATAACACTAATTCTCGTAAAATAAATCAAATTTATCTAAACTCCAAAAAACAAAATAAAGTTTAGTTTATTTTATATTTATTCTTTTGGCGTATCTGGAGAAGTACTGTTATTTTAGCAAAAACCAAGTACAATTTAAAAATCTTGTTTTATAAATTTTAAAATACTAGTACCTTGTTTTTAGCAAATCCACCAATGTTAGGTTTTTTTATTTATATTTAGAAGAGTCCAGAGCCGAAATTCCAGACTTAATCAAAGAAGCCAGGATAGTAATATAATTGTTTCAACGTAAAATTTTATTGTCAGTTTTATTTTTAACAAAAAAAATGTTTTTTATTATCAATTTTGATTTAAAAATTTTTTTGATTATTTTATAACGTTATGCTCAAGGTTTTTAATTTAAATTAATGTAGAAATAGAATAGTGCAGATAAAAAAATTTGCGCTGCCATATAGGTCGTTAGCTTTTAAGAGTAATCGTCAAGCAATCAAGACATTAAAACTATCGCAGGACCTATGTTAAGAAAAATGTGTAATGGTATATAAAATGGTAAACAATACATTCACGTGTAATTATTTGAATACAAATACGTTCGTTATTTGAATTCAAATTAAAATTGTGCAAAAAAGTATAGTATAGCGACTTAATTTTTTTAACGTGATAAATTACGACCAAGTTTAAACAAAAATAAAAATATATAGCTCCATTAAAAAAAACTTGATGCAGGTGATAAAAGAAATCTTTGGAATGTTTGTTTTGTTGTTAAATTTAAGGTATAAAAATTAATGGGCCATTTTGAAAATAAACTTTGCCCTATATATATTTATTGGTTATTACTGTTATTATTATTTTTTAATTATTGTTTATATTATTTACTCTAATAAATTCAACGCTAGATACTAGGTAAAACTTAAACCTAAAACCTTTTATTAAACTAATAAGCTTAAAATTTCCTTGTGTACAACATTTAAAATTGATCGATCTACCTGAATACAATTTTACTTAATCACAATAAAATGAATTTCAAACTTGTTCAAATCTTGTCTTGTAACCGGCGGCCGTTAAGATTATCTTTGATATTACATATATGTCATGATCGACCGCACATTTTTTCAAATCACAAAATCCTGATTATCAATCCATTCTCCGCTGTCAGTTATATATATGTTCGTTAAAAGACCAGCAAACTTAATACCCGTGTTATTGGCTGTGGTTCACGGTATAAGCTTCCTAACTGTAAATTCCATTTACCTTTACTGCACAAATGTTAAATCAAAAAACATCACTACCGATCGATTTCCCGTTACAAGTTCTATCTATTTATGTTCTGAATTTCAAGTCATATAAATTTGCTTTAGCGGAGTTATAAATGTTTTAAATAAAATTTGCATATACGTCATGATCGACCGCACAATTTATCAGATCACAAAATTGTAACTATCAATCGATTCTCCATTGTCAGTTGTATCTATGTTTCGAAATTCAAGTCATATAGATTTTATTTGGCGAGTTATAATTGTTTTAAATAAAATTTGCGTATACGTCATGATTGACCGCACAATTTGTCAGATCACAAAATTGTGATTATCAATCGATTTTCCGTTGTCAGTTGTATTTATGTTTTGAATTTCAAGTCATATAGATTTTATTTGGCTGAGTTATAATTGTTTTAAATAAAATTTGAATATATCTCATGATCGACCGCACAATTTTGAAGATCACAAAATCGTGACTATCAATCATTTTTCCGTTGTAAATTGTATTTATGTTCCAAATTTCAAGTCATATAGATTTTATTCAGTTGTGTTATAATTGTTTTAAGTAAAATTTGCATATACGTCATGATCGACAGCACAATTGGTCAGATCACAAAATCGTGATTATCAATCAATTTTCCGCTGTCAGTTGTATCTATGTTCCGATTTTCAAGTTATATAAATTTTATTTTTCCGAGTTATAATTGTTTAAATATAAATTTGCATACGGAATGATCGACCACACATATTTTCAGATTGAAAAATCGGGATTATCAATTGATTCTTTGTTATCAGTTGCATATATGTTCCAAATATCAATTTATATAGAGTTGATTCGGCCGAGTTATAATTGTTTTAAATAAAATTTGCATATACGTCATGATCGACCGCACAAATTGTCAGATCACAAAATCCTGACTAATAATCAATTCTCCGTTGTCAGTTGTATCTATTTTCTAAATTTTAGATTGTATAATTTTTATTCGGCCGAGTTATAATTGTTTTAAATAAAATTAGCATATACTCTCTTAAATTTTTATCGCCTAAAAATGGCAGACTATATTCAGCCACCATTGATTCCGCCAAACTGGCAGAGATTTTTCCCAAAAATGGCAGACAAAAGTTTACCAAATTTAAAATCCTAAAAAATACGCCGCCATCTTTTTTTGTTTATCGCGTGTCAATTGTTGTTAAGTTATTGCTATTTTTATTAATTATTGGAACAAAAAAAGAAATGTTTTAAGGTATGTTTTCATTCTTTACACGTTTTTTCACGTATTTTAATATTTTTGTGCTTTAATTTTACTGTTTTATAAAAAAGATGTCTATTTCTCTACATTTTCAACAATTGAAATTTCCCTCTACCAAAAATTACGATTTTATCTCTGTAAATTTTATTTCTTTAAAGGAACCGTACAAAAAGTCCATAAAATAATTGATACCAGGCTAAATTTACGATAAAAGGTATAAATTGACCAATAAGTTGTGTTAATTGACCATGAAAATAATGCGTTTGCAATATTTTTGTTAAATTTTAATTCATATGCGACATAAATAAAACCTATTGTTTTAAATTTTAGCTTGATTTTAAAATTAGGGTTGCTCAGGAAACCGTAAAACCTTTGTTTGCATGTTTTTATTATTGAAGCAAATTATTTAAAAATTTGCTTTGCAAACGCATTTCTGCATTTCGTGTTTAATTAACACTCTTTGATGGTCTATCTGGCAATGGCTAATTAACAACTTTTATGGTCAATTTGCACGTCACTCTTCATAAAGTACCATATATTTGCAACCAAAAAGTGTGTAATTTATCTCAGAATGTGTTGCACAGGTTGACCAGTGTTGCAAACTAGCGTTTTCACGTGAATTTGTTTCTAAATCCTAAATTTATAAGCGATAAGTAATATTTTCACGTGAATTTTACGAATTACAAACTTGTTTTGTTTAAAATGGTATAATAATTATTATTAGTCAATTTTTACTTATTTATTAATAATTTATAAAACGAAGCAATCTTAAAAATATTTCGCATCAAACAACCTTTGGTAGCCAAAAATATAAATTTTAAATATAATTCAGCTTTAACCAGACTACTTTTTGAATAAATGAATAAATACTTGAAATGAAAGACTACTGATGAATGAATAAGACTACTTTTCGCAAAAAAGAAGGCAAAAGTGGTTTTTTTTGCATTGAATTTTACTCGTTTTAGGCCCACAGGGATGCTGATCCTAAAATATCACTCTTTAAAAGTTTTGCTTCGTTAATAATTGGGTGACGTGCAAAATCCCCATAAAAGTAGTGTAAAATCCCCATGGCCAAATTTCCCATAAAGTAGTGCAAATTCCCCATAACAATCAGAAATGCGTTTGCAAACTAAAATGTGTTAAAAAACTAAGTTTTAATCATAAAAGCATTAAAAATGTTTTAATTTTTTCCTAAGCCTAAGCAAAGCCCTAAAATCAAGCTAAACTTTATCATGATAAAGTTTTGTTGTATTTTCCAAGTGTCAAAATTTTAAGGAAATACTGCAAACGCATTATATTTATGGGGAATTTACACCACTTTATGGGGATTTTGTAACGTTTATGGGGATTTTAAAAAATATCACTCCAAAATTCCACGGTCACGCTGATCCTAAAAATATCACTCTCAAATAGTTTTACCTCATGGTTACCCATTTTGGCACAACCCTGAACACCCCCAAAAATTGCATTGGAGATTTGTGCGTTGTTTTTATACTCGTTTTAATCCCATAGTCACGCTGATCCCAAAAATATCACTATTGAATAATTTTACCTTATGGTTACCCATTTTGGCACCCCCAGGATACCCCCCAAAAATTGCATAGTAGATTTATGCGTTGTGTTAATTTTCATTTCAATCCCGCGGTTACAATAATCACAAATATAGTACTATTGAATAATTTTACCCTGTGGTTACCCATTTTGGCACCCCCAGGTACCACCCCGGCCCCAAAAAAAAAATTCATTGGAGATTTATGCGTTGCGTTTATACTCGTTTTAATCCCTCGGTCACGTTGATCCCAAAAATATCATTCTCAAATAATTTTACCTCATGGTTACCCATTTTGACACACCAATCACCACCCCCAAAAATTGAATTGGAGATTTATGTGTTGTGTTTATACTCGTTTTAATCCAACAGTCACGCTAATCACAGATATATTACTATTGAATAATTTTACCTAGTTATTACCCATTTTGGCACCCCCAGGGTACCCCTCCCCCAAAAAAATTGAATTGGAGATTTACGCGTTATGTTTATACTTGTTTTAATCCCACGGTCACGCTGATCCCAAAAATATCACTCTTGAATAATTTTATTTTATGGTTACCCATTTTGGCACACCCATCACCACCCCCAAAATTTCCATTGGAGATTTAAGCGTTGTGCTTGTACTCGTTTTAATCCCAAAATCACGCTGATTACAAAAATATCATTCTTGAATAATTTTACCTTGTGGTTACCCATTTTGGCACCCCCAGGTTGCCCCCCCCCCCAAAAAAAAATTGCATAGTAGATTTATGAGTTGTGTTTATATTTGTTTCAATCCCACGGTTACGCTAATCACAAATATATTACTATTGAATAGGGTAGTGCATATAATTTCGGCACTTTTCCAAATTGGGCATTTTTGATTTTGGACTATATCTTTGGTAATCCTGGACGGAATACGACGTTTGATAGCTCAAATGAGAGCTAATTATATGTAGATGACTGCCGTGAGCTTTTTATTGGTTATGTTATAATTTTTTCATGTGAAATTGTGTGATTTATAAAAAATAAAATTGTTACTCGTTTTTAGAATATGGGCATTTCATGAGTACGCAATAAATTGGTTTAAAAATTAAACTGTCCTGGTAAAATTTAGTCTATTTTCCGAATTTTTAGTCCCCGTGGTTCTACGTTGCGTCTGTGGTGAGCAATGGTTATAAACTAAAATAGTGTAATTTCGGCACACATATTGCTGTAGTTAAAAACGGGTTTAATTAAGTGGTCGAGTGTTAAATTGTAGTTGTAACTAGTTAAAAGACAACGTTGAAATGTGTAGGAGTCATAGCACTGCACTTAAACTCAATTAAGGGGGTCCTTTTAAAAAGTGCCGAAATTAAATGCACTTTTTTCCCAAATTTTTCTCATTTTGGTACCATTTGGCATTTTAGCTGTAACTTTTTGCCAGTTACACGTTGAACAACAAGTAGAAACTTGAATTAAAGAAAACTGTCTGGAGATGATAGGCTTTTAAATTTTTGAAAGTGATGATTTTTTGACTGAGAAACAATCGATTGTTTGTAAAGTGCCGAAATTAAATGCACACATTTAATTATGGCAATTTTCCATTTTTTTATAAACTGATTTAATTAAGGAAAAAAAACAACTTTCGTGCAGTGAAGCTTTTGTGATGCAACGCAGTATCGTGAAAGCTTCAAAATGAGCTATCAAACATGAAAATCGGGCCATACCGTGAAAAGTTACATCGGAAAAACGAAAAAGTGCCGAAATTAAATGCACTACCCTAATTTTACCCTGTGGTTACCCATTTTGGCACCCCCATGGTACCACCCCCTCTTCCTAAAAAAATTCATTGGAGATTTATGTCTTGCGTTTGTACTCGTTTTACTCCCACAGTCACGCTGATCCCAAAAATATCACTCTCAAATAATTTTACCTTGTGGTTACCCATTTTGGCACCCCCAGATAATATCAAATAATTTTACCCTGCAATAATAACTATTAAATACATAAATTAAACATACCTTTCAAAACAATTATTAGTTTTAAAACTGACACAATAGTCTGCAAAATCTAAAAAAAATAAAAATGGCAGATCTAATTTCGCTCTATTGGTTGACCCATACCTGCCAAATTAGCGGAGAGTACTGTTTGCCGATTTGGTGAATTAAATGTCTGCCAAAATAATTAAAATTATCTGCCAATTCGGCAGAATTATTAGCCGCGTAAAAATTGGCTGAATATTCTGCCATTTTGACAGATTTTTTTTTAAAGAATGGCTGATAAAGATTAAGAGAGTACGTTATGATCGACAGCACAATTTTTTAGATCACAAAATCGTGATTATCAATCTATTCATAGTTGTCAGTTGTATCTATGTTCCGAATTTCAAGTCATATAGATTTTATTCGGCCGAGTTATAATTGTTTTAAATAAAATTCGCATATGTCGCGATCGACCGCACAAATTTTCAGATCACAAATTCGTGATTATCAATCGGTTCTTAGTTTACAATTGTATATATGTTTCAAATTTCAACTTATATCAAGGTCATTCGGCCGAGTTATTAAAAATTAAAGAAAGCGTTAGGAAGTTACTCACTTACTTACTCACTCACTTATGTAGTTACTCATCAGAAGATAATACCCGGCGGCGGCCCACGGCCGCCGGAATTAATCAAAGTAATAAGTATACAAATGTTGCAATTAACACTTTAAACGGCATTTAGAAACTCGTGTGGTAATCGACATGGGTCTGTATAAAAACCCTATGGACAAATTCCCCATAGGCCAAAATCCCCATAAACGTTACAAAATCACCATAAGGTGGTGTAAATTACCCATAAATATAATGCGTTTGCAATATTTCCTTTACATTTTGACACTTGGAAAATACAACAAAATTTTGTCATGATAAATTTAGCTTGATTTTGGGGCTTTTCTAAGGCTTAGGAAAAAATTAAAACATTTTTAATGCTTTTATGATTAAAACTTAGTTTTTTTAACACATTTCAGTTTGCAAACGCATTTCTGATTGTTACGGAAAATTTGTACTACGTTATGCGAAATTTTTTGATGGGGTTTTTACACTACTTTTATGGAGATTTTGCACATCACCATCGACATGTGGCTTTAAGAAAACTGAAAATATGCAAATTGATGCCTCTCTTCACAGTGGCGAACAAAATTTTTCACCTTCTATAAAACCCAACACATTTAGTGCAAATGCTCACAAAATTTGTTTGTCGATTGTTTGCTTATGAAATTATGAACGATATATTATTAATATATCGGTATTAATAAACAATAAAATTTCAAAATTAAGACAAATTTGTTTAATTTGTTAGTAAACGACATGTCTCCTATTTCAAACTTAAAAGACCAATTCGCAGTTAGTCATTTAAAAACATTTTTATTATTTTAAAACTTGTTTGACAAAAGTTACAACCTCAATGCCTAAACAGATTTTACGCAGATAAATTATCTTAGTATAAAATTTCCCACGGAAACAATATGAATATATACTATTGCAATGCAACAACAGTTTGACTACAAAAGATTTTTATCTACTTTGCACCTTCAAAACCTTAATGACGCCGGATTTAACCTGAAAGACTATTAGAGCCTGTAAAAAATATAGAAACAATGTAAATAATATGTAATTTCCATGCTAAAAATCTAAATGTATTAAGCTTTGTAAAACATTCAGTATTATAAACAACTCAAACTCATGAATTGTTTTCACGTGACCCATAAGAATGTTGTTATAAAAGTTATATTAACTAATTAAACAGAATTATTACAGTTTCGAAAAAATACTAGTGTTGTAAAATGTATTGATTTTCTATTATTTTAAGTCAACGTAAAAGTAATTTGAAAAATTTTAATTTAAGTAAAGTAAGAGTAAAAATAACATGTGATTTTTTAATTTAAGTAAAGTAAAAGTAAAATTAATGGTCAAAAATTTATTTAAATAAAGTAAAAGTAAAAGTAAGACCTATTTTTTAAATAAAAGTAAGAGTGAAAGTATTATAAAAGTATTTTTGAAACGGAGCAAAACGCAGGTTTTTGAAGCTCCAGAGCTCCGTTATAAAAGTTTTTTGCCAATTTTATGTATAAATTATCATTTTAATAAGTTTTTTAGTCAAAATAAATGGTTTTAGCGTGTTAGCGACTTAAAAAATTATCTTCTACCATTCACTTTACAACAAGCCCATAGGAAATCTAACTAATAAAATTACTTAAATTTTACTTAAATTAATTAATATATTTGCAGTGAAAAATCCGAGTAAGAATAAAAATAAAAGTATTTGAAATTACAAAAGTCGAGTAAGAGTAAAAGTAAAAATAATTATATTTCGAAAGTCGAGTTAAAGTAAAAGTAATTCAAAATTCGTTACTTTTATTACTTTAAGTAAAAGTAACTTTTTTCAACACTAAAACATACATACTAACAAAAACAAATATTTTGCACAGTCAAAAACAGTAACTTTGCGTTAAAGACAACTTCTTAGGGAAAATTTTTGGGAACCAATAAAAATGAAATTTTCAAACGTTCTAAAGCAAAAAAACTCCAATCCAGAAAATTGACAAAATATATACTAAAATAGATAGAATAATGTTTCTTCTTTTTGAGCATAAAAAATATATGTGAAATCTTTTGTGTTCATGTAGAGGTTTTTAAAAAGCCGCAAAAATAGGTAAAATTTTTAAAACAAACTTAAATAAAATTGCTATATTCTTGGAAGTTATTGGATTTTCGTCCAAAAATAATATTTTTGCTAGCGCTAGCCTTTTAAACTTTAGAATTAAGGCCTTTATATTGTAAATTATACAACACTCTTAAAATAAAAATTCAGATATTTAGTTTCGAACTTCAGTTATCAAGTTAATTTCAAGTTCCGTTTATAAACATGGAACTTTTGTCTATAGAAGATAACTCAATTACAAGTAAAAGATAGTTTTTTGTGAAGTTACGAGTTTGGAATTCCAATTAAGTTGGTAATTAAGTGATTAAGGACTGTAGATACACGTTTTTATGAAATTTATGAGAAAAAAATATTAACCAACTAAAGCATTAATTTTGTAGTTTTTTAAAGACAACAACAACTGTAATGAATACAAATATTACAATTAGGCGCCAGACAAGCGTCATAATTAGGTATATTAGAATTATCAATGATATCACATTTCTTCCGCAGAGAGAAAACCAAAAAAGTTTTTTAATCTATAAAAGCGGTTTTGAAGAATCGAAACAAGTTAATAACAGCAAAAGCAGCAAGCAATCTAATTATATCGAAATTGATATACTGGCCCGGATTCCGAATTAGGAACCGGATCTGTTGGTAATATCCTCATTATTACGGCAGAATGCGCCACAATGTGTATTATTATATGGGATTGCAACTCATTTCAGATTTGAAACAACACCCTAGAAACTATACAATGAATCACTGTTGTGTGTATCTTATAACAACTGTGATTCCATTCTGCATTAGTGACGACGGTATGGACCGATTTTTTCGCGACCCCGGTGTTAGTCGGCAAAGTAGTTGAGAGCTTTTTCGTCACGCGGAAGCATAAAACCGAAATTATTCGACAAACTTAGTTACTTTATATAAACTTATATATATATATAACCAGACGCGGGCCGCTGATAAAAACACGTATGAAGCTGTTTTTTTCGGCCACCATTTTGAAGCGGAATTAAAAACGCACGGTGTTTGAAAAATAAGCCGTCGTTATCTAACACAAGGAGTCGGAATCGTTATAAATTACTCTTAGCTGTGACTCTTTATATCCTGTTAGCACACAAAATAAATAAATTTTACGAGTCACAGTCACGTTGATTTTATACCGATTCTGACTATATGTGTTGGAGTAACGACGTGGATTTTTCGAACACCGTGCGTTTTTAATTCCGCTTCGAAATGGTCGCCGAAAAAAAAAACAGCTTCATACGTGTTTTCATCAGCGGCCCGCGTCTGGTTTATATATATATATAAGTTTATATAAAGTAACTAAGTTTGTCGAATCAATTCGGTTTATGCTTCCGCGTGACGAAAAAGCTCTCAACTACTTTGCCCACTAACACCGGGTCGCGAAAAATCGGTCCATATCGTCGTCACTACTGCAAAATGAATCACAGTTGTTATAAGATACACACAACAGTGATTCATTGTATAGTTTCTAGGGTGTTGTTTCAAATCTAAAAACGAGTTGCAGTCCCATATAATAATACACATTGTGGCGCATTCCGCCCGTAATAATGAGGATATTACCAATAGTATCCGGTTCTTAATTCGGAATCCGGGCCAGTATATCAATTTCGATTATAATTAGATTGCTTTTGCTGCTTTTGCTGTTATTAACTTGTTTCGATTCTTCGAAACCGCTTTTTTATAGATTAAAAAACTTTTTTGGTTTTTCTCTGCGGAAGAAATGTGATATCATTTATAATTCTCAATATACCTAATTATGACGCTTTTGTCTGGTGCCTAATTGTAATATTTTTCTGTATTCATTACAGTTGTTGTTGTCTTTAAAAAACTACAGAAATTAATGCTTTAGTTGGTTAATATTTTTTTTCTCATAAATTTCATTTAAAACGTGTATCTACAGTCCTTTTAATCACTTAATTACCAACTTAATTGGAATTCCAGGCCGTAACTTCACAAAAAACTATCTTTTACTTGTAATTGAGTTATCTTCTATAGACAAAAGTTCCATGTTTATAAACGGAACTTGAAATTAACTTGATAACTGAAGTTCGAAAACTAAATATCTGAATTTTTATTTTAAGAGTGTTGTATAATTTACAATATAAAGGCCTTAATTCTAAAGTTTAAAAGGCTAGCGCTAGCAAAAATATTATTTTTGGACGAAAATCCAATAACTTCCAAGAATATAGCAATTTTATTTAAGTTTGTTTTAAAAATTTTACCTATTTTTGCGGCTTTTTAAAAACCTCTACATGAACACAAAAGATTTCACATATATTTTTTATGCTCAAAAAGAAGAAACATTATTCTATCTATTTTAGTATATATTTTGTCAATTTTCTGGATTGGAGTTTTTTTGCTTTAGAACGTTTGAAAATTTCATTTTTATTGGTTCCCAAAAAATTTTCCCTAAGAAATTGTCTTTAACGCAAAGTTACTGTTTTTGACTGTGCAAAAAATATTTGTTTTTGTTAGTATGTATGTTTTAGTGTTGAAAAAAAGTTAGTTTTTACTTAAAGTAATAAAAGTAACGAATTTTGAATTACTTTTTTACTTTAACTCGACTTTCGAAATTCAATTACTTTTACTTTTACTCTTACTCGACTTTTGTAATTTGAAATACTTTTAGTTTTTATTCTTACTCGGATTTTTCACTGCAAATATATTAATTAATTTAAGTAAAATTTAAGTAATTTTATTAGTTAGATTTCCTATGGGCTTGTTGTAAAGTGAATGGTAGAAGATAATTTTTTAAGTCGCTAACACGCTAAAACCAGTTTATTTTGACTAAAAAACTTATTAAAATGATAATTTATACATAAAATTGGCAAAAAACTTTTATAACGGAGCTCTGGAGCTTCAAAAACCTGCGTTTTGCTCCGTTTCAAAAATACTTTTATAATACTTTCACTCTTACTTTTATTTAAAAAATAGGTCTTACTTTTACTTTTACTTTATTTAAATAAATTTTTGACCATTAATTTTACTTTTACTTTACTTAAATTAAAAAATCACATGTTATTTTTACTCTTACTTTACTTAAAATTAAAATTTTTCAAATTACTTTTACGTTGACTTAAAAATAGAAGAAAATCAATACATTTTACAACACTAGTATTTTTTCTAAACTGTAATAATTCTGTTTAATTAGTTAATATAACTTTTATAACAACATTCTTATGGGTCACGTGAAAACAATTCATGAGTTTGAGTTGTTTATAATACTGAATGTTTTACAAAGCTTAATACATGTAGATTTTTAGCATGGAAATTACATATTATTTACATTGTTTCTATTTATTTTTTACACGGTGACGTGCAAAATCCCCATAAAAGTAGTGTAAAATCACCATGGCAAAAATCCCCATAACGTAGTGCAAATTCCCCATAACAATCAGAAATGCGTTTGCAAACTAAAATGTGTTAAAAAAACTAAGTTTTAATCATAAAAGCATTAAAAATGTTTTAATTTTTCCTAAGCCTAAGCAAAGCCCTAAAATCAAGCTAAATTTTATCATGATAAAATTTTGTTGTATTTTCCAAGTGTCAAAATTTAAAGGAAATATTGCAAACGCATTATATTTATGGGGAATTTACACCACCTTATGGGGATTTTGTAACGTTTATGGTGATTTTGGCCTATGGTGAATTTGTCCATGGGGTTTTTAT
>JASAMX010013501.1:0-19317 GCA_030248175.1 Microlaimidae sp. YZB2_3 | reverse complement strand
GTTCAGTTACGTATTGCTCATTTGACAAAATTACGTGGAAAAAACGCGATCTAAGATTTATATGTTTGCAGCACTTTTTGGTTGTGTCATTCTTTTTACACTAGGAGGTCACATGAAATAAATTATATGCTTCTGAGAAGCGATAATAAAAAAAAACTTTATGGTTTATAATAATTTAATTTAATAATTTAAACTTGAAATTTTATATAAAATAAAAAAACTGCCTTGTTTTAATAAAGCCATTCCGCCAGTTATTGGTGACTCCAAAGCATTAGCACTTTTGTTTCTAGCTATGGAAGCAAACCTAAAATTTCCCAAAAAAATTACACAAAATAAAAAAATGACATAATAACTGTTACAGCAAATGGGGCCAATGTACACCTTCAAAAATATTCTTTTTATAATGAATTATTATATACTAAAATACGATGCCATATTTTAATATAGTTGCGTCTTTGTGGCGGCCGGTCCTCCTACCCACTCTCCTTACGACCTGTGGATAGTGCCGGGTGTTTGGTTGGCTAGGTTACTAGCCTTCCGAGGGGCTGAGAGGTGTACAAGGGAAGAGCATTTGGGTTATTAAAATATATAATTAATTTCAAATGGATTTTGGATCTGGATTCAATCTCAATCTGGAATACAATCCAAACAAGTCTGGTATATCAGGTGACCTTCTAAACTTATTTAAAATACTTGGCCTGGTTGTTACTATTCATACAAAGTATTATCTATTATCAGTTATCAGTATGTATATATATACTAGCCTTGAAAAATGCTCTAAGAATAGAGCAGGAAAAAGGGGCGATTTTTCCCCGGGCGTATGTTTAGACAGAAAAGATGTAGACTAGTCTGAGATGGACATTATGTGGACTATAGGAAATTTGCATTTGATTTGGCCAGCTGCTCACTAAATAAAAATTTCTACGATATGATAATGATTTGTTTATACATTGATCTAATCACACAGCACTGTTGCATTTTTTTTTAGTTTGATGACATGTCAATTGAAAAAATCATACTCACAGCAATCTTTGACAAGCGCGAAATCGCCACTTTTTCAATTAGAAGGTTATATTTGTATGTTAAGAAACAACTATAAATTTGAAAAAGTGGCGATTTCGCGCTTGTCAAAGATTGCTGTGAGTATGATTTTTTCAATTGACATTTCATCAAACTAAAAAAAATGCAACAGTGCTGTGTGATTAGATCAATGTATAAACAAATCATTATCATATCGTAGAAATTTTTATTTAGTGAGCAGCTGGCCAAATCAAATGCAAATTTCCTATAGTCCACATAATGTCCATCTCAGACTAGTCTACATCTTTTCTGTCTAAACATACGCCGGGGGAAAAATCGCCCCTTTTTCCTGCTCTATTCTTAGAGCATTTTTCAAGGCTAGTCTACCACTTTTTTTGAATTAAATTAAAAAATAGCCTAATAAACTATAGTTTTAGCTGCGCAATGACATATGTTTATAATCATTCTGTTGCCGAGATAAAATAAAAAAAATAATAAGAAGAAGATGAATTTAAATTACAAAATTAACCCACGTTGTTTAATTATAGTTAGTGCGGTGCAGATGCGCTCCAGACAAAGTTTACCTACGTTCTCTAAATATAGTTGGCGCGATGCCGTGCGCCAATGATTGCAATTATAATTTTTAAAGTAAAAATAATAATAATAATAATAAGATGATGAACATGAATAACAAAATTTACTCACGTTGTCTAAGTATAGTTGGCGCGTTGCCGTGGGTTAAATTGCAGTTGGCACCCCGCACCACCGATGATTAGCGGCGCGTGGCGCTCCCGCGCCACCGACGCTTATTATTATTTTTTAATAAATAAAACTTTGAATTAATTTTGTCATCAGTAATGCAAGAATTAAAAAAAAGTACTCTGTTGTTTTTGCCGTTTTCCGCGCGGTTGAAGCAGATGGCGCTGGGAACTGGCGCCGTTTCTGCCACCAATTAAAACCGGTCTGCTATTTTTGTGCGGTTTTTATGAGGGGATGTTGGTTGTCTGCTCTGTACAATCCTTATTGTTGCCAAAAGGCTGTTATTGTGCGGTTGGGAGTTTTTATTTGTCTAATTTTCAATTTTTTATTTTGATCAATAAATCGATAACAAGGACCTAAATGAAAAAAGTGCTTCCTAAGAAAGTTGCGTAATTCCTTCTTCTTTCTAATGAGCCCATGTTTATTTTTGATCAATCAGTAACGAATGAGGAATATCGTTTTTAAGAATGGAGCGTTGGAATAATAATAAGAAGAAGAAGAAGAAGAAGAAGAAGAAGAAGAAGAAGAAGAAGGTTCTGAATTTCAAAATTTACCCACGTTCTCTAATTATGGTTGGCGCGGCGCCACGGGGCTAAATCGCCCCGTGGCGCTCCCGCGCCACCCATGATATAGATATATATTTAGGCTTTATTCGGCATGGTTTTACCTAATTTAAAATATCCTCAATTAGAATCATTGTTGCAATATTCCAATTTGGCCGTAAGTTTGTGATTTAATGTCAACTGTGTTTGGCATATTTACAACACGCTTATTAAATTAAAAAAATAGTATCTGTATGATGTATTTAAAATGGATTGACCATAATTAATATGATACAAATTGTTATGTACCGTATTAATTATATATATTTAGGGTGGAAACTAATAAGGTGAGCTTTATTATGTCATTATTTATTGCACCTATTAGTAATGGTTGTATATAAAATGTCTATCTGCGTGTGTATGAAATAACTGGTTTTTGGTTTTTTTAAGGTTTTTAGGCGGAAATAATCATAATGAAATGTTCAAAAAATTGTTGTCACACTTAATAATTTTATTTTAAAATAATAATGATTGTATTTGAAAACAATAAAAATACTCTTATCCTAAATCATTAAAAAGGTATGCTTTTAGTTGTATCATGCTGCACAGAGCCCATATTATAATTTCATTATAATATAGTGCAAGATGGTAGACACTTCGATACCCTACTATTTGCGGTAACCGAAATTTATCTAAAAATCAAAATCTGAATTATCGACAAATAATTGTTGCATTAATAACTTATTATGTTAGTTTGTTTGAAACAATGATGCAAAATCACAATCATCCGTGAAAGTAAGTTAACAAACAAGGGGAAATTTACCTTATAGCATGTTTGGTGAAAAGCAGCTATGATTTAGAGATGCAACAATTTGAACTTGGAGGAATGTGGGGACAGTCTATATATATATATATATATATATATATATTGTGTGTGTATTTAATGGGTTGTGTGTTTATTGATTAATTATTTAATTGTCAAATATAATTACTATTTACTTTGTAAATTTAGAACCTTTGTTTATGTTTTTGACAATAATTCTCCTATTTTATATTTACTTATTTGCCTATCTAACTTACAAAAATTAACTTCCATATAATATAAAATCTTAATTTAATACAAAACAACCTGGGGTCGCATTCTGACGCGCGGTTAAAAGTTACCCCAGGGTTTTTTTACCTGCTTAAAGATGCGAATTAAATCAATTTTACATGGGTAAAAATCGGGTTAAATTTTTTCTATTGTTTTAAGAATAAGAAATTATCCAACTCGAAAGGTGGTTGAATATTTTTAATTTAATAAAAAATAAAATACGCACATTGATTAAATTTTTTTATTTTGCGTGAGGTGGTTTTGCGGCTGAAGAAAAAATTTAAAAAAATTCATTGCAATCATTTTCTGTCCCATATGTGGCAGGTTTATTTATTTACAATATATATTTATTTTTTTATTTTCATTGAAATAAATTTATCGGGGTAAATATAAGGGTTTCTTCAAAATGCAACCCCTGAATTAATACTTTATTGTTTGTTCATAGTCTGTGGTGGTGTGATCTATCCAAACTGCATCTTTCTTAATTCCTTCAAATACGCCTTCATTTCCTGTCATCACCTTTTTCACATCATCAGGTGTACCCAACGCCGTTACTATTATATCACAATCTTGCGCCAACGCAGCAGGAGAAGAATATTGTTTCACCTCCTGAAAAAAAAACAGTTTTAAAAGCGTCGTAAACAACTTTGGTACCAATTGTGCAGTTTGGAATTTATTTGTAGTACCAGGAAAACGATTTTAAAAAATTCTGACATCATTTTCACGTGAGACTGGTGCAATATTTAACGTCAAATCAAATCATATAATTTATTCCAGTAAAAAAACACCAATAGTTGCATCAATCAATGATATTAAATTACTACTTTTTGTACAATTTGATGTTTTAAAAACACTCCACTACGTTATCAAAAAGAAAGTGCAATTTATTATTTAAAAATATTTGTAAAATAAAATAAAATAAAACTATTATTGCACGACTATTTTAACATAATTGTAAGACAATAAGATAAATTTGTGTGTGCCATATTTAAAAAACTTTGGTAAATATTGGCATTAGTTTTCTGGTTACAAATTTTCAGCAATGATTGAGTTATTAATCAGAACAGCTGCTCGTTTGTAAGGCAAAAACATAACCTAAAGGCAAACCAAACGTAGTTGCTTCAGTTTGCTCACGCGATTAATTTAAACACGCCAACATTCCTTATACGCGGACAAATTTTTTCAATCACATACTTTCTCAAACACTTACTGGTTTTTGAGACCAGTACTTCATACTAGTGTTTGTAGTAATAATTGCTAAATAAATCGCTTTTTACTGGTCTCTCTTCAAACCAGTATCACTTTTACTACAGTTATAAAATCTATTAATAAGTTAACATTTTGCTTAAAACCAGTAAATATTTTGCTTAAAACCAGTAAAAACTGAATATAGTATATCCGTATTTATTTATAATAATTAAGTAATTAACTAATAAACACATGAAAAACGAATATTTTTTTTATTTTTGTGGCCAGTTTAAATTGAGATCTGTAGAAATAACGAAAAAATGAGCATTTGTTTTGTTTCTAAAACTAAATTCCAATCAATAAAATAGTTAACGTTATTGCGTTCACAAACTCAATCGAAAAAGCCATAATCCATTTCAATGTGCCAATTGCCCTAAAAATAATGATTAAACTACTTTTATTCAGCCTATAGGCACCTTGCACTGGATCTCGGTTTATACATGAAGTATGCAATAAACATAGCGAGTCACATAATGGAAATTACTGTATCTCCTACTTATCTTTTGTAGTATGCAGATCAACCCTTGAAAGCGCGCGAAATTTCGATCGGTTGATCTGCATAGTACGAAAGATAAGTAGGAGATACGGTAATTATCCATTATGGTGACTCGCTATGTTTTTTGCTTACTTCATGTATAAACGGAGTTTCAGTGCAAGGTGCCAATTTAAAATCTTAAATTTTACAAGAGGAAATAGATGTCTCAAAAGAACCTCCTCAAGAATTTTTTTATATTTGTTTTAAATAAAAATTATTTTTCTCGAAATATTTAAAAAACAATTTTTTCAAAGAAAAAAATTTTGCAAAACTGAAATGGCAGCAGATTAAACTTGTGCATCTGTGCATCGACGTGCAAACTTTAATCTGTGCATCGACGTGTGCACAGATTAAACTTCCTGGTTTGAAGTGCTAAAAATTTTCTGCTGATGAGTTTGAGTTTTTGCAGCACATTATTTAAAAAAACGTGGATTTTTATTGTTATTCATCAAACAACTTTAAAGGCAAACAGCGGTTAACATTTTCTTTTTTATTATATTTTTTGTTTCGTTGTCTTTATGTAATAATTATTTAAACAATATTGTCCTTCTGTTTTTTCAGAACTTTTTAAACGATAGCTTATTCCACAAAAACTTGATTAATGTGTATTCACATTAATGCAATGTAAACGGTATTGATATCCATTGTTTTTAAATTTTTGTTTCTAATATTGCTGTTGAAAGAACCAAAATTAAAACCTAACAACTAATTCGAAAAAAGATTAAGGAAATACGTCAACTTTTAGGAATTTTTAGGAAATTAAATGCGTCAGTGCAAATTATAATTTATAGATCAAAGATTAAGGTCTCTATTTATATTTTTTACTCCAAAGCGTTTAGTATTCAACCAATTGCAATTATTGCCAAAATAACCATTTTACTTACATAAAATTATATGTGAATTCTTGCATCATTTAATTTCGGCACTTTTCCAAATTGGCCATTTTTGATTTTGGACTATATCTTTGGTAATCCTGGACGGAATACGACGTTTGATAGCTCAAATGAGAGCTAATTATATGTAGATGACTGTCGAGAGATTTTTATTTGTTATGTAGTGATATTTTTATGTGAAATTGTGTGATTTTAAAAAAATAAAATTGTTACTCGTTTTTAGAACATGGTCATTTCATGATTACTCAATAAATTGGTTTAAAAATTAAATTTTCCTGGTAAAATTTAGTCTATTTTCAGAATTTTTAGTCCCCGTGGTTCTACAATGCGTTTGTGGTGAACAATCGTTATTAAATAAAATCGTGTAATTTCGGCACACATATTGCTGTAGGTAAAAACGGGTTGAATTAAGTGGTCGGGTGTTAAATTGTAGTTGTAAATAATTAAAACACAACGTTGAAATGTGTAGGGATCATAGCACTGCACTTAAACTTGATTAAGGGGGTCCTTTTAAAAAGTGCCGAAATTAAATGCACTTTTTTCCCAAATTTTGCTCATTTTGATACCTTTTGGCATTTCCGCTGTAACTTTTTGCCAGCTACACGTTGAGCAACAAATAGAAGCTTAAATTAAAGAAAACTGTCTGGAGATAATGATAGGCTTTTAAATTTTTGAAAATGATGATTTTGTGACTGAGATACAATCGATTGATTGTAAAGTGTCGATTTCGGCAATTTTCGATTTCGGCGATTGTAAAGTGTCAATTATTTTCGGCAATTTTCTGTTTTTTTAAAACTGATTTAATTAAATAAAAAAACGATTTTCGTAGAGTGAAACTTTTATGACGCAACGCAGTATCGTGAAAACTTCAAAATGAGCTATCAAACATGAAAATCGGGCGATACAATGAAAAGTGACATTGTAAAAACGAAAAAGTGCCGAAATTAGAGATAAGGATTATAAAAAATGAATGAATGTGAATGAATAAGAATGGAATATAAGAATTATAAAAAATCTTAAACAAATTTATTAAAATAAAATGTGTATTCTTGATGGCTCTACCTCCTCACCTCTGTCAAACTGATTACACCTTAACCAATTGCCCCAAGACACCAACAAAAAATCAAATTCAAACGATAATATATAAACAAATACTCCATATTAAATGGAATCTAACTGGCTGATAAAATGACGTCAGATTCTCGTGATTTAAATGGTTACTTAATGGGGGCCATTTTTTTAACCCCCCAACGAACAAATGTTGCAGCTACGTTGGGTTTACCCTTAGGCGGCTCCCTATCATAAGAGTACGGCACGAAACAGTACCACACAATAGTCCCGGGTTTCGCAAAAGAGTACGCACAAAACAGTACTGAAAAAAAAAGTACGGCACAAAAGAGTACTGAGAAACTGCGTGCAGGAACTATTAGATTTTAGTGATTCAAATGGAAATTTGCATATTTAAGAAATCAATATACGCAGATTAAAGTATATTTTTTGGGCTGTAGTAGTGTTGGTAAGTATTTTTGTTCAATTTATTTTTCTTTCGTGCTTAGGTAATTAGAAGTAAACAAACAAACGGTGTATAAAAATTATCGTGTAGTAAAACGTGGGCATTCCGGATTTATCTTGATGAAAAAAAATATTTTTTTTGATTTTAATCGTATGTTCTTAAATGCTTATAAAACACGTTTTGACTTTTGCTTAAAAAAATTAATCGATTGAAATAATAATCCATTCCAATATAATGCTCCGAAGCTCCGGCCATTTAAAGCGGAGAAATTTCCGAAGCTCCGCCTCTTAAATGAGCGATTTGAAGCTTATTTAGACTTGAAATACATTTTAAACGACTCTAGGTGTGTTTGTGAGACTATTTTTATTGTTTTAAATAAGTTTTGGAAAAAAATAGTTTACAAAAAAAATTTTGACAAAATAACTGCATTACTTTTTAATTATTCACGAACATAGTATAAAAATAGGGCAGAGCTCCTGAGCTTCGCAGCTCCGGGGTTGCTCCAAAGCTTCTAAAAGTGAAGCTCCCCTCCGGAGCTTGGAACTCAGGGGAACATCACTAACACAGACAAAAAAAATTTGCGCGTAAAGAAAATAGTTTTAAATGGCTGAATTTAATCTTACCAAAATTATTTCAGTTCTTCACCAAAATTATTTCAATTATTCTTTTGATTTGAAAATTATTTTTAAGCTGTTTTAATTAAAAATGCCTTTCATTTAAATATTACTATGTAAAAACCTTTGTTTACTGTTTTTAGGTTTCATTAAACGATGCTAAAATTTTAAATGACATTACTTTGTCGTTTTTCTTCTTGTTCTAAACGTAATACTTTTATGTTTTTTGCTGACCAAATAATAAAAAATTACATGCTAAACCCAAAGGCTCTTCGGAAGCACCAAATTTACCAAGCCAAGGTTTTTGCATAAAATCCGTAAACAAGTATTAATTTAAAATAATTACACTTTAATTTTTTTGCTTTTTCTTTGAAAAGATAAATCGATTTGCAATGTGTTTTTGTAATAATGTACATTTTATTTTCATTTTTTCAGTTATCAGGACTATAAAAATTATGCAATAAACAAGAATTAATTGCGGTTATTATTTAAAAAGTAAGCAGAATTAAAAATAATTAATATAATTTTAAATAAAAATTAAACAAACATTGCTTAAGTTTAATTTTTAATAGGATTTTGTCAGTTTCAGTAATTTTTTAACCATTTCAAATAATTATAAATGGACTACTTGGCAGTTTTCAAAATCAAAATTGGCTTATTTATGGAGCGAAATTACGTTAAATTTGCAGTTTTAAAGTATTATTAGAAAACTAAGGTCTTTTAGATCACCCTAAATTATTTAAATATAAAGTTTTCCAAAGATATTTGCAAAACGATTCTAGGACACGAGGGTACTGAACACGAGGGTACTGGACACGAGGGTACTGAGCAAAGAAAAAATACGTTTGCCACAAATATGTATAATTTTTTAAGCTGAATGAGCTGAACTAAATTTTAATCATAAGTTGGTTCGTTTTTAATTATAAATAACATTTTGCTTGCTTTAATATAATGCAATTTAATAATAAAAAAAACTTCGTGCATTTTTTAAAAAACATCATACTAATTGAACGAAATTTTTAAAGGTCATTTTACACAAAATTTATACAACGGACTTTTAATAAAAACAAAAATAATGTTTAAAACTTTCTCCAAAGCTCTGGAGCTTCGAATCAAAACTCTCCCTTTGCAAAAAAAATTACAGAATTTATATTAAACGCAATCATGAGTGGAATGAGAACGCCAAGAAGTTATTTAATTACTGTTTTTTTCTAAAACAAATGAAAATACGAAGCGAATAGAAGTTTTAGGCGCTCTTTTTTTATATTTAGACTCTTTTCAACGACTCTTGATCAAAATAATCTTTGTTTTTGATAAATCTTAATAACTTCTGCAAAAATAGATTTCAGCAGTAGAAATGTAAAAATAACTTCTTGCCTTTTTTAGTTCACTCTAGCTTAAGTAATATTCACTTGAACACGTGTTAACTTTTTTTTTGCTGTAATTTTTTTATTTAGACTCTTTTCATCGACTCTTGATTAAATTAATTGATTTTTTTATTAAATCTTTAGAAAAAATAACTTCCGCAAAAATAGATTTCAGTAGTAAAACTGTAAAAAATGTCTTTTTGGCTTTTTTAGTCCATTCTAGCTTGGGGAAATCACTTGCACACATGTTGACCATTTAAAACAAGACAAACAAAATGTGCTTTTGAAACCCAAAAACATGCAAATTGTTAGATTTTTCATGTATGATATTTTATGCAATTACATTTAAGTATAGAGTCGTGAGTAAACAACGGATCTTTGGAAGTCTTTAAAGCCCACTATTGCACATTAAACTTTATTTTTCTAAGCCTAAGCAAAACCCAAAAAATAAGCTAAACTTTCTTATAATATTTTAATAATAGTGTGCTTTTAAAAAATACCGAATAATTTAGTTTTAAAAAAGGCAAGCAATTGTTCTTTGGAAAATATTTTACTAAAATGTTTTTGCAAGTTTATTAATACAAGAATTATTTGCAATTATTTTCGCAATTATTTTTTCCGAAGGCATTATTAAAAATTCATTTTTCTACACATCACGAAAATAACCACAAAAATGTTTTCACAGCACAATCAAAGCATAACAGCAACCTTAATGTTTATTATCTTTCGAGTCGTCTCATAGCTTTTCAGCATTTTTAAAGCTAGTTATTATTTTGTTTAAATGCACAAAAATGTAGACAAATAACACGAAAATCGTTGAGTGTTATGAAATTATTATTTTTGTTTTATGTCTTCTCAATAATTTTGTCTCATAATCTTACCTTTTATAAGTCAGTTAAACAAAGTAAATGATTTTTTAATAAGACAAACTATTGTTATGCAATATGTTTATCCCGATTTTTGCGGGAAAGTTATGTTTTTTGCTCGTCAGTACCCTCGTGTCCAGTACCCTCGTGTCCCCCTTTGCACAGTGAATCGATTTTGCTGCGAGGTGTGGTGAACGCAATTTTTTTAAGCCCAGTACCTTCGTGTCCAGTACCCTCGTGTCCAGTACCCTCGTGTCCAGTACCCTCGTGTCCAGTACCCTCGTGTCCAGTACCCTCGTGTCCCGTTCCCTTGCAAAACACTTTTGTTTTTTGATTTGTCGCCACCTCATGGAATTTCAGTTTTAATTAAATTTTATCGAATAATATGCTTCAGACGATCAAAACTAGTAGAAGTGGAAACCATTAACACGTCATTTACTGGTTTTAATATCAGTAAGTTCGAAATCTGCTTAAAGCGACTACAATTATAGTAAAAACGAAAACCAGTAAAAAGTCAGTTATTGGTTTTAATATCAGTAAATGCTAAACCAGTAACTGTAAAACTATTAAAAACCTATTGAATGAGTTTTAACTAAGACATTCCGATCGGCCTTTTTGTGCACCGGATAAAAATAAAAATATAGCTAATTTCAAACCATTAAGTGAGTTTAGAGAGTAGAGTAGGTGAAACTTATGTTAGTTCCAATTTAAAAACCAAATGTTGCTTTAAAAATATTTCGTAAAAAAACGTTCAAATCATTTTATATCCTGTTTAGCAATTTTAATAACTTTGTACTGAATTTTGTTGACCGGTTTGGTCATTTTGTTACTTTGAAACCGTCTTTATAGTTAAAATTGCAAATTTAAAAAATTTCTGTGCAGCATTATAAATAATGTTAAAAGAAATTTAAAGAGACTTATGCTTTTTTTGTTTTTTATTGCTTTTTATGTAAAATTAGAAATGTTTGATTTAAATTTTGATTGATAAATTGTTTTGTTTTTTTTTTGGAAATCGACTAATAAAAAATTATGAGTTGAAAATTAAAAAGTCATGCATAGCATAACAGACCTATGCAAATCTGCTTTCAATTTTTGTTTTAGGTTAAACTTACGTTAGTCCCAATTTAAAAAAGAAGTTGCTTTAAAAATATTCCGTAAAATAGCTTAAACCATTCTATATCCTGTTTAGCAAATGTGCTGTTTTTCTGTCTGATTATGCATGCATCCGTTTAAATAAACAAATAAAAAATAATGTATAGAATATTTTGTCAAGACTGCTTTGTAAATCAATTTTTTCCTAAACTTATAAAAACTTCATAAAAATTATCCTAAATGTGAAAATAACTTAAAACATTTTTCTTAAACTTAAAACAGTTAAATATGTTTGAATTCGTTCATTTAAGTATAAGAAACCTTGAAGGAACATTAGCCAACTGTGGATGATAGGAAGGATCATTAGTAATGAAGCGTATTTTTGTCTACAATTTTTTTAATTTCTTTTTTTAAAAACAACTTAGTTTTTAGAAAACAGGAAAAACCCACGGCTTAGCTACCAGTAAATTTTAAAAATGTAAAAAAATTTTAAAAATGAAAAAAGTTTTAAAACTTGCCTGCGGTAGGCACGGTCACAACTATATTTACTCAAATTAAACAGCTCATTTACTCACAGTGTCGCTAACACTCACTGTGTAATTATAAACAAAGAGAATTAGAAGAACTTTATTGAATTGTCTATTAAAAATAAAACAGTTTGCTGTATAAAACGCTGCTTATTGTATTTTATCGTAATTAAGAAAGCTGTTAGTAGTAATCGTTTTAACATAAGGTTATTTCTTCAATACTCTTTTGTGTCAGTAATGTTTTGAGTCAAACGCAAAACGTGAATATCTTACTCTTTTGGGCCAGTACTCTTTCATGCCAGTACTGTTTTGTGTCAGAGTCGCGTGGTGTAGCAAACGCAATTCACACAGAACTCTAATGTGCCGTACTGTTTTTTACGGTACTGTTTTGTGGCGTACTATTTTGTGCGTACTGTTTTGCGAAACCCAGGACTATTTTGTGGTACTGTTTCGTGCCGTGGTCTTATGCGTGGCCTCCCACTAAAGCAAACAATTCGTGACTTTTTGGATCACAGTTTATGTCTGTTGTCAGTTCTAAAGCGGTAATTTGTTTTTGGTAGATAAAGAATTGTGCTTAGAGCTTTCCAGACAAACATATAAGGTGATATTTTACTATTAAAAAATAATGCTCTTAATAGCTTTGACAAATCATAATCTTAAAAGCTTAGTTGCGGAAACATTGGTTAACGTAATTTTCAGTAAAGCAAACAATAAACGTAATTTTCAGAAAGGATTGAGTATCATTAATAGCTGATGGGTTTTTTGACTGAGCACATTGTTACTGGAATTTGGGCTATGATTGAAAATTGCTGAGAGTCTTTTAGGCACCGTTTGTGTTTGGCAGATCAACAGGGTTTTTTGGATTTGTGTCAGTTTAAAACAGTTTTCAATTTGTTTGAGACACTTTTTTAAACTGCTTCCAAACTTATGGCTTAACTTTGACATATATTATTTTTGTGACGTTTTTCAACAGACAAAAATTAACAAAGTTCAAAATTCAAATTTTCAAAATCAGTTACCAGTTTATAAAGCGGCAGTTGTTTACCTTTAACCGATCAAAAGTGGTGTTTTGTGTAGTTTTTAAAACGAATACCAGTTTGCAAGACGATACTGGTAGAATTGTTTGTCTATAAGCTGAAAGCTTACCTTTGGTAGATCAGCAGTGGTGTTTGGATTACTGTCCAAAACTGCTGTTAGTTTATAAGGAGACTTTAGAATGTTCTTGCTAATCGACTTTCCGACATTGCCTAAGCCTACAAGGCCAATTTTTGCTTCTGACAAAGAATTAAAACTACAACGTCGAACTGTTGAAAGCATTTTAAGCTAAAATATGAGTAAAACTATTGTTGAATTCTAGACATAAACAAATAAATACTTCAAACCAACGGAACAAAACATACTAACTGAACCAAGAACAGCTAGGGGGGGTCCACCCCCGGGTGGAAGGCTAAAATTTTTTAGGGGGGAGTCCGGACCCTTCTGGCTTTTTAGGGGGGGGTCGATCCCCGCACCGCACCTCTACGAACATTCTTGGTGACGTTAATCCTGGAGTGTTCGTTTTCTATATTAAAGTGGCTAAGTACAGTGTAAGCTACGTCACTAAAATTTATACCAATCAATAAATTATATATATCGATTCGAGCTCATAAATTCATAATTATATACCTACTATTTTTTTATTTTTCTGGCGAACCGTTGGCGATATTTATTCTTCTCTGGTGTCCCTACCTTTTCACAAATGAATAAAGGCGAAGGAACACTGTAAATTTAGAATTTATGCCAACGGATGAAAAACGTTATTATAACAGCAATCGGCTGGAATTATATACTGTTTTTTTTGGTAAAACACATGTTTTTCTCGCGAAATATCAGCTAATTTCCTTCTCATTTTATACTGAAGGAGATCAATCCAATTGTGATAAAAAAAACCTTACTGCAAGCACGTGCTTTCTTCGACTTACTGTGATTAGCAGTAGTGGCTTTTCCTCTTCTAGCGCAATTTAAATCTAAGCCAGATTGTTTCGGTTTTTGCTGGAGTAATTTTGTTTTAGCCTTTTCTCTAAATCATTGTCGGTGAAACTATTTTTTTTGTGCTTATACACTTTTTCTTATTTTTTGCCACTAGTGAGAAATTTCATTCTTTTTCACAGTATTAACCCTTTTTTGATAGTGAATTCGGACGGTGGAAATTTCGCTCAAATTTTCTGCAGGGATATGAGGATTAAAAAAAGTTTTAACGTGGAAAAGGATTATCAGTGAAAAGTTTTAAAAAACCCACAAGATTCCCTGGGAAAAAAGACCACACATTGAGGACAAGAGGACCATAGATGAACAAAGGGGGAGGGGGGTAGGGTGGGGTCCACCCCCCCAGCCTCGAAATTTTGGGCCCTCCCCTCCAGAAAAAATTCCAGGGGCCCCCCTCCCCCCAAATTTTCGAATTTTTTACCCCTGACCGGCTGACCCCCCTCTAGATTTTGAAATCTGACCCCCCCTCCCCTCTCGAGAAAATTTTAAGTACTTTTTTTATACTAAATTTCCTTCCAAAAACGTGAATTTTTAACACAAATTCATGTTTTTACATCCTTTTTATACCTAAATATCACTTTTTATTTAATAAAATGTAGTATTATTTTATAAAAAAAACTATTATTAAACATTTAATAGTTTAAAAGTATTTTCTTTTGGAAATTGGACCCCACCTGAGACCTGACCCCCCTCTAGGTTTCAAAATCTTCCACCCCGGGTCGACCCCCCCTAGAAAGCTAGGGGGGGTTCGACCCCTCCTAGGTCCATAGGTCACCGACCTTCGACGGCTCAGGGGGGTCCACACCCCGGGGTGTGGAGGTTTTTGACCTCCAGGGGGGGGGGTCACACCCCGGGGTGTTTTTTTTTTGAAAAAAAGCAGGGGGGGGGGTCACACCCCGGGTACCATTTTTTTTGACCAAAATTGACAATTTTTTGACGAAATTTGACCATTTTTTAAGCATTTTTTGGGATTGTCTAGTTAGGGGGGGTGGTCAAAAATGGGCCTTAGGGGGGGGGGTCAGGGGTTCAAGGGGTGGATGGGGGGGGAGGGGTCAAAAATGGGCCTTAGGGGGGGGGATAGGTCTCAGAGGCCGTAGGGGGGGGGGTGACCCCCCCCGTACATCCCCCCCCTTCGGTGACCTATGCCTAGGTCCCCCCTAGATTTTGAAATTTTATTTACCCGGGGTAAACACCCCCCCTAGCTTTTTGACCGTGTTCATCTATGAAGAGGACGGACACGAGTCTCCCAAGTCGAGAAGCGATCGCGCTATTATGAAGTGGATAAGTGAACAGCCCCCGATCCCGAAAAAGAGTAGTCCTCCCAAAACTCCATTTTTAACTAAGATTCATTGGTGGGCAGGGCGAGGGGATGGTTGGCTGGGGTGGGGTTAGTGTCTCGTCCGTCCCCCCCCCTAGCCTCGAAATTTTGCCCCCCCCTAAAAAAATCCAGAGGCCCTCTTCTCTCAAATTTTCGAATTTTTTACCCCTGACCTGACCCCCCTCTATAATTTTAAATTTGACTTGACCCCACCTCGAGAAAATTTTAAGTACATAATTTTTTATACTAAATTTTCTTCCAAAACGTCCAAAAATTTTTTTGGGACACCCCTGCCCACAAGTTTTGGGGGTGCCCCCCCCCCCTAAAAAGTCAGGAGGTTCGACCTACCCCTAGGACCCCCTCCTAGATTTTGAAATGTTATCTACCCGAGGTAAAGACCCAACCCTCCTAGCTTAAATTGTTGTTGTTGAATAACCTGAAACTTATCTTCCCTATGCAGATTATGCAAAAGGCAGGCGCTAAGACAAGCCAAGACCAGTGCCATTGAGCCACCAGGACTGTGCTGACCTTCGGGCAGCACCTAACGGGCCTACGGGTTCCACTACCACCTAAACCTGGTTGCTGGATCTTTTCTTTTATGGAAATGTGTCCAGTGTGGCATGGCTAGAGTGTTTGTTGTTGTACGTCGGCCACACATGGCAGTTTTCCATCTAGCAAACCAGTGGACAAATACAGCTCTATTGTGTGTGGAGTTTGTAGCACTGGCCTTGCAGGAACACGACCTATACTGACCATGTACGACGTTAAATAGTAAGATCAATATTAGGCGCGACTTAAAAAATCCTTTAGACAAACACCTCGGAATAGGTGAACACCATAGGTGGGCCGGGGGGGGGGGTTGGGGGGGTTATGTTATACCCCCCTCCAAAATTTCGGATTTTGCTGACACCCCCCCCCCCCCTAAATTTGGGGTACCCGGGGACACCCCCCCCCAAATTCGCTTCCCGGAGAAAAATTTTTAAGTGTTATGAAACAAAAACACTAAAAACAACTAGAAACAACTAAAAAAAATTTTCCGCGCTTCGCGCAAAGAGTTAATTGTTAATGGATTTATCTTAGTTTTTCGATTACAAATCGATTATCCCGTTCAGTAGTTAAGTTATACAGTTTAATAAAACTACTATAAACACTATTATCCTTTAATTAACGTTTTAAACGCATGTTTTAAATGTGTAGGTATAAGAAACCTTAAATTTTGTAATAAGTATCATCTGGAATTAAAATTTCAAGTGTATTTTAGCGCCTTAAATTAAAAATTTTCTCCCCCGGGGGGCATTCTGCCCCCCGGACCCCCCTGACAAGGGGCTCCGCCCCTTGACCCCGCTGGGGGGCTCTCGCCCTCCAGACCCCCCATATCTGGGGGGGCTGCTGCCCTCAGACCCTCCTTCAGGGTTAGTAGGGCCCCCAGACCGCCCCCCCCCCCCCGAAATGAAATTCTGGGCACGCCACTGCAAAAGGGGGGTCTGTCTAACCCCAAATTTTTCCCTTTGCCGACCTAAAAGAGGTGTCTAGACCCCCCCCGGCTACGCCCATGTATGTATATAATCTTTAGTTAAATATAAAATTTTGGATTAAAACGTTTGTGATACTTGACTTTATAATCAAGACAATAATATTATTATTCTATTATTACGTAATTATTAAAAAAAACTATGATTTCTAATCTAATTATAAGAATATATAAACATATTATTAATAAAAGAATTAAAAAATAAAATTTGTAAGTTGCAATAAGGTCTTATTTCAATTTTACACAGTTTTAAAGCATTTATAAGCCTTTTTTACGTTTTTTTACGCGTTTTAAGCCCATTTTAAGGCAGCGCGGAAATATTGGGTACACCCCCCCTCAAAATTTGGGTCTTGCCGGACACCCCCCCTAAAATTTGACCCCCCCTATACCCCCCCCCAAAATCGAAGAGGCTGCCCACCTATGGTGAACACTGCATGTAGTGAACACTCTAGCGGTAAAGGTTACCACATCGTTATTAATGTTGGACGAAGAGTCTTAACCAGAGGACCATAGGGGTGAAACATTTTCGCCCCTAGCTTAGGAGACCGTGTTCATCTATGAAAACATTCCAAACCTGCAGGTTGAGAAACCGTCCTAAGTTTTTGTGATATTTCAGACACCCTCTTTAAAATTAATGCAGTTTACTAATAAGTATCGCTAAAAATTGATAAATTTTCGAAAATTGTCCAAAATTTGTGAATACCCCGAACACCCGCCCCCTTAAAATTTTGAAGATTTTTTGAAGTATAAGCAAGGGCGTAGCCAGGGGGGGTTGTTGTATCTCTTCGGCCCCCATTTTTCCTCCGCCCCCAGGGGGGTGGCCCACCCCTACAACCCCCCCCCCTCCCCTTTAGGGTTGGCGGAAGTAAAAATTTGGGGGTCCGAAGAGAACAATTTCAAAAAATTTCCTCGCGCTTCGCTCCGCTCAGCGCTCGACATTTATATACCTTTTTACAACATTTAAGTGATGTTTTCAATGAATTTCAAAGGCAAATTTAGAAAATTTATTCGTGCTATCGCACGATTTTTTATGTTATACTTTTTTAAACCGGAAATTTTTCAAGTTTACCTTAAAAAAACAATGCAAATAACAACAAAAAAAATCACCTAGCGCAAAGCGCAAAAAATTTTACTCTTTTTTAATGTCTTTTTACGGTATTTTGAAAATTTGGAGTACAACCCCCTACAACCCCCCCTTTCAAAAAATTTGTATGGAGTACAACCCCCCCTTTCCGAAATCCTGGCTACGCCCCTGAGTATAAGCATAGATGTTTTGGTCGGGTCCGCTGGGAGGGGAGGGGGTCCACCCCCGGTGAAATTTAAAATCCGGAAGGCTGCACACGTATTGGGGTATTGGTATGCATACAACCATAGGTGGGCAGCCTCTCGGATTTTGGGGGGTATAGGGGGGGTTAAATTTTAGGGGGGGTGACCGGCAAGCCCCAAACTTTGAGGGGGGGGGGGTGTACCCAGGGGGGTCAAATTTTAGGGGGGGGGTGTCCGGCAAGACCCAAATTTTGAGGGGGGGGGTGTACCCAATATTTCTGCGCTACCTTAAAATGGGCTTAAAACGCGTAAAAAAACGTAAAACAAGCTTATAGATGCTTTAAAACTGTGTAAAATTGAAATAAGACCTTATTGCAACTTACAAAATTGTATTTTTTAATTCTTTTATTAATAATGTGTTTATATATTCTTATAATTAGATTAGAAATCATAGTTTTTTTTAATAATTACGTAATAATAGAATAATAATATTATTGTCTTGATTATAAAGTCAAGTATCACAAACTTTTTAATCTATAATCTTATATTTAATTAAAGATTATATACATACATGGGCGTAGCCAGGGGGGTCTAGACACCTCTTTTAGGTCGGCAAAGGGAAAAATTTGGGGTTAGACAGACCACCCCTTTGGCAGTGGCGTGCCCAGGATTTCATTTCGGGGGGGGGGCGGTGGGGGACCCTACTAACTCTGAAGGGGGTCTGGGCCTGGGGGGCGGTAGCCCCCCAGATATGAGGGGTCCGGGGGGCAAAAATCCCCCCCCGGGAGAGAAAATTTTTAATTTAAGGCGCTAAAATACACTTGAAATTTTAATTACAGATGGTACTTATTACAAAATTTAAGGTTTCTTATACCTACACATTTAAAACATGTGTTTAAAACGCTAATTAAAGGATAATAGTGTTTATAGTAGTTTTATTAAACTGTATACCTTAATTACTGAACGGGATAATCGATTTGTAATCAAAAAACTAAGAGAAATTGTCAATTAACAAAAAAAAAATTTTTTTTTAGTCGTCTTAGAACACTTAAAAATTTTTCTCCGGGAGACGAATTTGGGGGGGGGGTGCACCCCTCTGTAGCAATAC